>CAAKHC010012478.1:5620-36148 GCA_901007825.1 Macroramphosus scolopax
GTGTGTGTGTGTGTGTGTGTGTGTGTGTGTGTGTGTGTGTGTGTGTGTGTGTGTGTGTGTGTGTGTGTGTGTGTGGGGGGGGGAGTGTCTGCATGAAGGCTGATGCATCGTCTGAAGTGCAGTCGGTTGAGTCAAAGTAAATCAGGGCTGAAGACTAAACGTTTGAAAGAAGACAGAAAATGTGGGTCTGAGGTTAGAAAGAACTGAGGTTTCCAGACTGTAACTTTCCATTGTGGATCCGTCAACATTAAAGGGGGTGAAATACTTCCAGGGTGGGGTACTCTTTGTGGTGAAAGAACCAGCTCCAACTGGTGAGCAGACATAGTTGGTGACTTGCTCATACACACAGCCAGCCAGATATTTGCCTCAGAGCTTAGAGAGGGTGAATATTTTACTTCCAGTTATGAAATTCAGCAGAATAACTTCAATGATACGTCAGTCACTTGTTTCCACTGCCCAACAGTGTTTAAACATATTGTCCATTCGCAGTCTTTGGTTTCCTGCTCGGCCACTCGACCTTGCATACATATACTTTAATCTAAAACACCTTCAGCAGTGAGACTGCCTGCAAAAACATTGAGGTCAAGCACAGATGATGTTACACTGAAGTATCTTTTATATGATGTTATTATTAAAACAAAGAACCCTGTTAGTGTGACTCACACCTTCCAAATAAGAAACACAAGTTCTCTATAATGAATCCTTGAAAATGGGTCTAACCTTGTGTCACATTTATATTCACTTTAAGTCCCTAAAAGTCAGGCACATACACCCGTTTTATTTCATAAGCTGGGAATCATGAGGTCTTGTGGAGTGGAGTGATGCTCTGAGAAACTTAGCTTCAACTATTTGATATATAAGCTATAAAACTCTCTCTTTTTTTTTTAATCCCCCCGAAATAACTCAACATGTGAGAGTAAAAACACAATTTTAATCAAATAGAAAAGTCAGATTTATCATTACAAGTTGGAGCTCAAAATTTAACAACATCCCCTGAGGGTTTATTATATTAAGAATCTCTGAATTAGTTTTCTTATCAGACAGAAGAATGTGTGGAGAGAACGTCAGGCAGTTTGAACGGTTCTTCCTTGAGATATCCTCAAATGATAGAGTCTCGTTTTTTTCCTGGCCCATATTAGATTTAAATGGATAACGGTTGGTAGATCTTCATACGTTGTCTGCCTGCTTTAAAAAATAGGACACTGTCAACTGTCAGACACGACTGAACGGAGGAGGCTGATTTTCAGCTTCAAGTTTTTGCTGGTGAATCTTGAATAATTCAAATTATTAAAAGATGCAGTTTCGTAATATTCAAGATGTGAGTGGATGGTTTGTCTCCAGAGATTGCGAGACAGTGAGGTTTACATACTAGACACTTCATTAGGTACCTGTACAACGTAATGCATCCAATTAATTTACTCAGACGGTCTCTTCTTTCTGTTTTATATTTGGGTTGTCGTGGGTGATGCTGCCTTTCCAAAGCCAATAAGTTCAGTTTGCATTGACTCAGAGAGGTATTCATTTAACTATGTGTGTATTATTGAGATTGTAGTGATTATAAACAAGTCCACATCATATTGAAAGGTGTTGCTAATATATACATAACAGCCGGCTTCTGCATGTAAATGTTCAACCACAATATTACAAAAACCTCACAACATAATGCGGTTTACTTCACCATCACTGCAAACTGAAGCCTCAATAATAAACCTATAGTGAGTCAGTACATCTTTATGGCAGGGCTGTTGTACTGGATCAGAGATTTTACTAGTGCACCTAATGAAGTCTGCAAGCTCATGATTATTTGCTCTCACAGTCGGGTCTGGCCCCCCTCCCATCCAGACTGCTTTCCATCTGTCCCCAACAAAGACTGTATATCATGGACAGTGAGCCTCCACCTCCTCCCTCTGCACCGATATGAAGCCAAAACATCCCATGATGCCATGTTGTGCTGAAGAAGCGATTTGGGACCCAAGGCTCTGCAGTAGTTATCAGGAAGAGCTGACAATAACGGTTAGGGTTAATATCACCGCTCTTACCTCTGCAATACTGTAGCTTCTATGTAGTTTATTTATTATATCAGTTGGACATATCACTTACTCATTAGTTCTTATTTCTGATGATTCATCTAGACATGTATACTTATTCATTTATTTGCTGTTATTTTTTAGAAATGCTCTTTACAGTGTGCACTATCCACTTTGCTGCTGTAATGCTGTAAATTACCCCATCGTGGGACGAATAAAGGTTTAGCTTAGCTTAGCTTAGCTTAGCTTAGCTTATGGAAAGCTAGCATTGCAACGATTACCAAACAGATGTCCGTAACTGCCAAGATGGCTATCGGTGTTTCTGAATTATATAAACAGTATTAGTGAAACTGGATGATATATTTCTACTGGAAGACAAACAAACAACTTAAAACACTTTGTGGAATTTTAAGTTAAGAAAGTTAAGTTAACAGGACTACAAAATCTGACTGGATCTATGGACCACCAGCTAGCTAGCTAGCTTTGTTGTGCTAACACCCACCACGGTTGGTAAGTACTTATTGTTCTTCCTCTTTCCTCTCTCCTGCTCTTTGTTTGCAAATCGACTGTGTACAATGCTGCCAAAACCACAGTATAACTGGCCTCATTTACATTTATATCTCTATTTCTGTCGCTAGACAACAGACCCGTACAGACAGTACAGCAAGTGGGTGTGAAATTATGTTTTTAACACGGTGTTATTTATTAATTATTTACAATCACAGCAATATCAGACAAAAATCAACAGCTCCTTAGTGTATCCCTTTTATATTACAATTATTGATCACACAGAATATTAATGGAAAGTTCCACCAGGACTCAAAAGTTGTGTATAAAAAGATCCGGGGTTGCTAATGCTCAGCACTTAACCTGCCGCACCAGATGGTTTATTACCCAGACCCACCCGGGACGTCCTCCTCGGAAACCGTTCGGAAGTAGCGAGGCACTTTGTGAATACTTTGCAGTTGATTGGATGAGCCGACTGTCTATAACCGTCTCTCGTGGGCTAACCTCAAACGGCGGTGTTATTAAACCTGCCAGGCTTATTGCCACACATTCATGAGTTTTCTGTGCAACTGGGAGCTGATTTTCTTCCTCTTGATTAACCGACTGGCTTGTGCGGTTTGTCGCAACCGTTTTCACCCTCTGGACCTCCAACAGGATCCACTGCCAGATCACCGTCTGGGATTTAAAGCCTTAACTTTGCAGATTTGCTTGCTTGTATTTTTTTTTTATGTTTGTTTGACTTCACATATTTACACGTGGAATCGTGTACGTGTCAGACATCTGATCCTCCCCACGCTCACTTAGGAGAATAGGATCTAAAGTGTGTGATAATTTCTTTGGCCTTAATTGCAGAGCTCCAGTGAAAGCATGGCTGCTCTCTCCAATCCTTTTATAACTACTTTAACGTTCCGCTTGGGTGTGGATTAGTGGATAATGGGCCCAGTAGTCGGCCAGGTACAAGCTATTGAGGTGTTCCTCAGATAGCATTGGCGGGCCCCGGGGATGGGGAGAGTGGGGGTGGGGAGTTCATTGTTGGTGTGACAGTTGGGCTGAGTGGATTACATGCAGTTTAGGGTACGGTATTGGATTGGGGCTGTGCCCAATTATCCTCTTCAATTGGATTGCAAGTGAGTAACCTCCTTTCCCAATTTCCAGAGCACCAGGTGATGCCTGCACACGTTCCAAGAAGCCATTAAGCCACTGAGCCCAAAGATAAAGTATTCATGTTCACAGCATGTGCTAACAAAAATGTTCTTGTCACCACTATACTTCCTCTCCCGAATGCAAATGCTAACCCAGTTAGTGAGGGTGAAAATACTTTTCCTTCCCTTTAGGACATCCTAAATTCATATGACGTGTTTGATACAGAATCTCTACTCAAGTCTAAATGCCGACACAGATGTTTAACATCTGTTAGAACAACCCCAGATTCTATACAGTTAATCTCATAATGGGTTTGAGAAGTCAAATCTTTTTGAATTAGCGCCTGTGGGATGAGGGTGTGTTTACAGACGGGGACGTGTACGTATATATATATATATAGAGGATATGCACCGACTGGCTTCCTGGAAAGTGGAGCTTCGCCCTGCTGAGGCCTTCTGAGATTAGTGATAATTTAAATGCTATAATGATGAAGTAAAGAACAATAACATGTTGACTATCACAGCGGCCTGCGTGATCCCAGAAGATGATCTTTAGTTGTTATTGTCCGTTGAATCTCTCACTTGCCTGCAGTTGAATCTACATTTATATTCAGATATATTTTGCTTTTAGTGTCACATTAATTAACATACCAGGTTCTTGTTTACAGCAACGTAAAAAGTGTCCACGTTTATCGTGGGTCTCATATGGGGAGCTGTCAGCACCTGCTGTCGCATTTCTCCCCCTTCTCTTTTTTTTTTACCTTTGCCGGAGACATGCAAGCTGACAACATTGAGTCCCTGACTGTGCTCATCTGATTCCATCAGGAGGAGGAGAGAAAAGCACCACATCACCTTGGGAATATTGTGCCTGAAAATGCTAATTTGCCAGCTCAGGCAAAACCCTGAGAGAGCATGGAAGATGAAGAGTAGACAGATTTCACTTGCTTTATTTATTAAATTTGATAACCGGTACAGGCCTCCTGAGACGTGGAAACATTCTGCTGCATGTCGTTTGGAAGGAGGTAAAGAATATGGTGGAGATCCTCAAAGACAGCCTCCCGGTCCTTCAGTGAACACGTCCCTGGTCCGTTATACACTGCTGCTACCTCTCTCTTTGTCTGGAAAGATTTCATTATAACATCCAGCCCCTCGGTTTACTTTGCAATATGTTTTCGGTTCCTCTGTCAATAGTCTGCCCAACGTTTCATTTTAGGGTTTTACCTGAATCCGGTTCAAGCATTTGTTTATCTAAGTGGTTTAAACATGTAGAAGTGAGTCAATAATTGGAATTGATTTGTGTAAACCAGAAGCATCTTTTCCATACTTCATGCCCATGAGAGACAGTACATGGCTGCTGAGCCCCCCCCCCCTGGGCGGGCCTTCTGGTAAAGAGGAAGGAAGCTAATTGATTAGCTGACAGGCACTGTTTGGTGTCAGGAAAGTAAAGAGGCTACCTCAAGTCTTCACTCCCCCAGGCTATTATTTAATACAGTGATGTTGTTCTCAGTTTCCTCCCATTGTCCAGGAAAAGCTCCCTGCCCTCTCGGCCCTCAGAGGCGTCCTTAGGGACACTTCACACAGCTCAGGACGGAGGGGGGGGGAGAGGACCGTAGCCACAAAGCCGTACTTGAGAGGTATCACTTTGCACTCCGCCCGTCTCCAAGCTCTGGCATATCATTTGTTCTGTGTGCTGATGTGCATCAGGGCTTCAGGGCAAGGTGATAGTCTCGAGGGACAAGCTGCAAAGGAAAGTTACCTGAGGAGATAAGACAGTATGGTCGAGGGGGGGGGGGACAAATTCTTTTCTGCGCAGTGGATCTTTGTGTTCCTGCAAAAAGCTGTAGAAGCAGTTTAGCCGCTTCCCCTGCATGAACTTGACTGCAGAGCCGGAGGTCCATGAATAGGTTGGTGTTCAATGTTCTACATGAATAGGAGTTCTTTGACGAGTTGGGGCTTTGTGATTCTCCTCTGCTACCTTCATCACGGCGTGCACGATACGCTGGAGAAGATCGTTGTCAGCAGGTTGATGCTGCTTGTTTATGGAATGATTTTCTTCTTGTTTGACATGCTTATTAGGTCCAGTTGTTCCTAAGTTACGCAGTCACCTCAAAAAAGTCACCTCTCCAAAATACCAAGAGTTATAAGCTGTAGCAGCAAGGTGTCATTTAATTACTTTCTTTTTAACTGTGTATAAAAGGACGAGAGCGCTGCAGTTCTGAGCACAGTAAGGCACTGACACACCGACCCGACTTGCAGTAGTAATATTTAATCCTTCCTGCTGAGTTCCTGAACCTTATATAGTTTTTGTAATTACAAAATCACAATTTAATCCACAGTGCATGACAATTCAATTTGTTGATTGCCCCCCCCCCCCCTTCCCCCTGCCTCCCCCGTCCTCTCTTCGTCTATTTAGGAGCGAAAAAGGAAAGAAAAATAATCTTGTTGAATGTATTAATTCAACATGATGAATCCTGTATTCAAGTCAGTGGAGTGAATAATTAAAATTAGCTGATAAAACTTTCAGCAGAATTACTTTGCCGAAATTGCTGAACAGATGTGTCATTTTAATGAAAATCCACAGCCAAGCTCCTTTCCCCTTCCCCTCTGTCGGATAAAAATATTATTCCCACGGCACATTCTTAATTTGGTGGTAAATACACTCTGAGCCATCTCCGGCAGGGGAGGGGTGTGAGCGGGGGGGAGAGAGAGGAAGAGCAACTTGTCACACTTAGTAAGTTGATTTCTCCCCGTGCATGCAGTAACAGCTATCTCCAGTAATTCACAGCACTCCATTGTTGCAGCGAGTCCCAAGGAGGACTTATTAAAATGCAATAATCTCCCTATTTAAACAGAAACAATAACCATTAGAATTCCCGCAGATCTAAAACAGAGCGTAAGCCCCCATCTGCTGTGAATGATTAGAGTTTTGACGAGGGAATTTAATTTGCAACATTCAAAGATGGGAATCTTAGCGGATCCCTCCTCCGAGGCTCTCACCCTCTTACTCATTTGCCTCTCGCTTTATTTGTCTTTTTAATTATTTATTTAGCTGCCACTAACATTGCTCTGGAGAGAGGCCGTCGGATGCGTTCACGCTGCACAACAACGTGCTTTACAGGCTCGAGGCCTGTTTGGTGATGCAGTGTTTCCAGATTTCAAACATTATTATACACTGTGATGGATAAGTGACAGAAGAAAACACTGTCAACTGGTAATCTACCACTTCTATTATCACCTTTCCATCCTCCTTTAAGTGCATATTAACGTGTGTGTGTGTCCCAATCATTGCATGCCAAACTCACCATCTTAGTTTAACGCAGCAAAGTGTCTGAAAATGAAATAACTGAAGGCAAACACCATTTGATTCATCTTTACATAGAGGACGGATGAAGAGGCACTTCTTCACAGTCAGCTGTTTCGAGCCGTTCAATCTCTCCCACTTGCTTTTTCAGTTGAAGTGTACATTCAAAACATGGAGGTCTTGTCTTGTTTCCTTTATAACTCAGACTGAATCTTTGCTCCTAGAAACATCGGGACTATGCAGAGCTCTGCGCACTTGACTCGCCTTTGCATTCCGGCTCTTTTCTGTCCTGTAACGCCTTTATGTCGAGATAAAGACGGCAAAACTGGAAAAGAAAAAAGTGCCATTGCGAGGTAATGAATGAAACATCTACTTTAACTGTTTCTACTCCCGAACGGAGGCGGACAGGACTGCAGGCACCGCGGACACTAGTGCTTCTGTTTCCACTGTTTCTGGGGTCTGCTGGAAGAGTCACGTTGGGGCAGCGGATCGGTGATCAGTGTCGTCCTAAACAACATTTTAATGACCCTATAGGAGTGTCCCTCGCATGCACACCCAAGACAATGGACAGCGACAGCAGAACATATTTGTACAGTTTCAATCAGCTGTCAGAAATCGGAGTGCACTGATTGAACCCCTGTAGAACTTTGATGCTTTGCAGGCACGTGGACGTCTGCACAGAGCTGTCTCGCACATCCTCTGATGACGATATCTATTGGATAGTTACACTAGTTTAAGGCAGCCACGTTGGCTCGGGGCTGCACCATGGCTGTACTGAAACAACAGATGATACTCATTCACCTGTCCTGACTCCAACCAGGGATGCTGTGGTGTTGTGGTGTGGATCTGTTATCCTGCCTTTCCTGTGAGCCCATCACTTCTTACGGCCGTGCTCATGTGAGAAGCAGTTATATTGTGTTAATCCCGCAAGAGTAGTAGCACCTGCCAACGTTTCTCGAATCGTACTTTAATCATGATGATTCAAATTTATAAACATTATATACACATATTTGTGTATAATTACTGACTGAGAGCCCATTTAGAATGTGTGAATTCAAAGCCAGGACCAGGCGCTCCACTCGTTTCTGGATGGTGATGGAATCAGTCCGTAGTGGCTCAGCGATTCATAATCATTTCAAATGTCTGCCAAAGCTGAGAGCTGCACCCTCCATACATCACTTCAACAGGCTACAACTGTGCAGGTGCAATGCTAAATATACATGAAAAACGGCCTTACTCTGCAAGTTGCTGTATTCTCCGGGGCCCCCCCCCCACATTACTGATCTCTCTGCCTGGTATCATCCATTCCTGGTTTCAAGTGTTGCAAGCGAATCCTAATTCCCGTCTCTGGTTAGCAGTGTGCCCCAGAGACTTCTGGTAATGAGCTCAGAGGTTAAAAAAAGTGGAGTGCCAGTCCCAGAAGGTGGTGTTGAGTTCTAGATGGATGGAGGGAAAGAACCAACGGAGGCCCCAGAGACCCAGTTAATGCCAAACCTTTGGCAGAAAGCACATTATTCCCCAATTTGAAAAGAAAGACGTGCCACTTTCAGCTGCAGCTAATTGGCCGTCGATGGAGGAAGAATTGAGAAGGAAACATGCTGTCAGATATTTGTCCTGGAAAAAAAGGTCTTTTAAACCTGATATTTCCAACAGTATTAAGAAGTTGATGAAAACATGTCCCTGACTTGGTTCACTTTCATAGTTCACATTGATAAAGAAGATGTGTTTTATTTTGAAATCCCTTTTATATATTACAATGAATCAGCCTTGGAATACTTGTGTTGAATTATACTGTCAGATAAATAGCAGAATCTAATCAGTATGAAACAAGGAACCTTCATCCCGCTATCATCTTCATTAAGTTATTGGTGCTGAAGGTGTGATGTAGAACCACATCCTGATAGTATCAGCAGGAAGCTGCCTCCTGCACATGGTGTGTCACCACTAGGACACGGAGGAACGTTTAACTTCCTCTGGTGAAATATACAATAATATACAATTATATGAATTATTCCTGCCTGTCAAATGAACATTATTAATTTATCTGTTTGCAGGAGGCAGTGAACTCACATTTAGTCGGTTACTGATCAAATATATTGAAAATACAAAGATGTCTTATTGCAACATAACAAATGGCATCTTCTCTGTTTACATCTTAGTTGAGCTTGCAGACGGTGATTTGATCTGACAGAGCTGATGAACTTCATCAACGCTGCTTTCTTATTTTTTTTAAATCTACTGTGTCAGGATCAACCAGTCAGGATCAAGGGACTGACTGCAGCAGGGAGGCAGTGCAGGGTCACCGGGAAGCGCATATGATCCACAGTAGAACATATAAATCATGCCTGCTGATACACGGCAGGTCTTTGTGTGGCGGCCCCGGAAGTTCAGAGGTGTCGAGGTCGAAGCTGTAACACCTCACAAACACTGTGAGGTATTTAACCGTCCATGTGAGTTCTTTAGAACATGTAAACTGATTCTCTGACGAATAATTCCTCTTGAAAACCAACTTCCTCTTTATTGTTAACTTTTCCATTCTCCTCTTTGTACCCTTCGAGTTTCAGGACAACAGTAGGTGATTCAAAGAGTTGCCACAATGGATGAATCACTTTGACTCCTCAGCTAAAAAGCAGTTTTCCTTCCGCTGTTTTAAAGCAGATATAATGTGCAGTTACTACACCTCCCTGCTCTGTATGGATTGTAAGGAGATTGAATGGGGGACAGGACGTTCCGACGCTCCGCCGGCCGTGGAGGAAGTCACAGTACCTGACGGATCGTTGTGTGAAACAGCTCCGTCACGTGTCACGTGTCATCTCACTCCTGCATTATCCGGTTCTGTGTAAACAAGCAAGGCGTCGTGACGCCGAGGTCACTGCAACTGGATCTCTGTGTAAAAGTCTTTCTGATGCGGTTAATTCACGAAGGAGGAAAATTGGAGTGTTTTCTATAAAGCTAATGTAGTGGAGCCCCGTGGTGGCTCCGCCTAATGAGGCTAATTATCCATTGTGAATGTCCAATCCAGGCAACCTTTTCTTTTGTTGCTTTGATTAATTACAACAAACTGATTGCTGCTCTTACAGCCTATTAGAATGACAGGAAATGAAAAGCACTGCAGCTAACAGGGGGAAGTGGAGGAGGACTTGCAGGCAGGAGAGAACTAACACATCACCTCTTTGGATGCAGTTAAAGAACCATTTGGAGGAGCTATCAACCATGCTGCTACCTCTCTATTGAGATTATGTTTGCCTCCAAAATGTGTTCATTAGATTTGGAAATATTAGGAAGCTATAAGATATTATGGCCTCCTCTGTGCATGCTCCTGTCTGACTGCTCCAGCGTTGCTTTTTAGGTTGAAAGCCCCGATTACACAGCTTGTTCCAGGTGGGAATTATTACATCTCAGCCTCTGTGTCAAAATGCACAGAGACAGAAGGGAGGGATAGAATGTTCTGCCGCTGAGCCGCCGGCAGCGGTGCTAGTCAAAAACGGCAAATTGACGTATGTATAAAAGGGACAGCCGGAACGACGAAGGAGCTTACTGTCGGTGCCAGTGCCTCGTCACACCTCCGGCTGGGGAGCGCCGGAGCAGCGGCTCTAAAATCGTATCGCACAACCTCATTGTCAAAGTCTCTCGTGACGTAAGTGTAAGGAAGCTTCTTCATTAGCCGTGCGGGTGTTAGTATCGCTGCTCATCACTTCCACTGGTGGTGCCCAGCGGCATGCAGCACATTACAGCTGGCACGTCACTCTGAGCCGCAGAAATCTGGGCTTTGTTACACTCCCGTGCACCAGCATGGGAAGCCGTTGGAAGCCACGATATTCTCAGCTCCCCAGTCAAGCATGTAGATGAACACCTTAATGTGATTGGTGCTACATGAATGCAGTAAACAAGGCTTCACTGGGAGTGTGTTAAGGCGTAACTGGCCCTTTACGAAAAACCACTTCTGTTAAACGAGACTATTATTAGAAGAGACGGAGGACAGTGCTATTGCAAATCACAGAATACACTATTAAGCCGTTTATATTCCCTATATGAGCAGTTAGTTGAATGATTTTACAGTGACTCATGCATGCCGTTAATATGAATGTAGCTGAAAGCAGCGGAAAATCTGCCGGGATTTATGCTGTTAAGGAAAAGCCTTTCTCCACAGACGTTTGGCTCCGGCGTAGTGTGGAAAATCATAATGAAGAGAGGCAAGTGAGGGTGAAAAAAAAAAAGACTCTTGACCTGAATTTTGTTGGTTTGGTGACAATGAGAAAGATAAGTGGTTGTGACAGATGTGAATGATGTGCTGCCACGGGCCCGCGAGCCGCGCCGCGGCTAAATTGACACCGTTGTCAAACACGCTTTTCACGACGGCCGAGCCTCCCGTGAACCATCTAATGCGACAAAAGGGAGCCCTAATTCTTCATTAACTCGCAGGAAAAGGAGATTTGGCCGTGTCATTTTCTCCTCGCTGGCTGTTTTAAAGATTCCAATAACCGAGCGTTTACAGTTGACTGAGTAAGAATTGCTCCACCCCTCCTCCCCTCCGCCCACACCGACCCCCCCCCCCCCCCCCCCCCCCCCCCCCCCCCCGTCCTCCACTACCCCCTCCACTTTTTACAACGTCGACGCTCCGGCTGTGAAAGCGAGTGATGCTTACAGCCAGACTTATTGCCATGGTTATCTTTAATGACTTTGAAATGTATTGGCCTCGTTAATAAGCGGCGAGGTTATCAATTCCTCTAATTAGGCTTCATGCTCCCCGAAGAAATTCCACATTAAAGAGCCAAAAGACGAGTCTGAGGCGAGGAACGCTCCCTGGCAAGAGGTGGGGGAGGGTTACAGCGGGGTGGGCGGGGGCAGTGTTTGGAGTTAAAATTCAAAGTCTTAACCCATCTGGGAGGATTAGCATTAAATCATTGTACCACCACAGCCCGGCTCCCATTTTAACGCCCCCTCGCCACCAGCAACTCTTACGCTCCCCTTGAAAATGACTGTTTCACTTACACATTATAGCTATCAGCGGATGTGTGTATGCGAAGGGGGGGTAATCACAGCCGGGCAGGGCTGGGTGGCGGTAATGGGACATGAGCACTGCTGAGGTGTGTAATACGATCAGGAGTTACTGTCACAGAGCACTGATGTGCATATCTCAGGCTGACATGTTGAGGCCGCAGCGAGGCCATTTGGGTAAGCTTTATGTGGCGTTCCAGGGGAGCTGCACTCGGATGCCTGAAAGGAATATTGGCCTTTTCCGATGAAAAAGGATGCCTGCCTTCTGTCTTTGTCACTTCTCTGAGTCTGTCTTCCTGGCAGCTCCGACTCGTCAGATGCACAGCATATATGCACAGCTTAGACCGACAGAGCCGGTTATTCATGTAGGAGACGAGAGCCAAACAAAGGATACTGTGTGAAAATAATTACAATCCAAACATGCACAGATATATAATAATTACACAACTGGTGTATCCATCAATTAGCCAGGTAGGAAGTGTAAACCACAGCAGAAATCAACATCAGCAGATTAGAATTTATTCCTTTTATTATGATGTGCAGCCATTCTTGAAAACGTTTGGATATTTTCAGCCTCCATATAAAGCGCTCGTGTGTGTGTGTGTGTGTGCGACTGCGATATGTGCATACTGTTGTGCATGTGTGACCGTCCATAGAAGGTAGAGATTAGCTATAAACGACTGTGATTTATCTGTGCCGCGGCCCCGGCAGCCAGACTCAGCCTCCCGCAAATTTATAGCCAAACGTCACTTTTACATGATGGGTTTGTAACAAATATCTGCTGCATATTGTCAAATTAATCTTCCATTTAAAATTAATGGAGTTAGACTCCCCAGGTTCAATGTAATTTGGTGTTCACGGGCAGCTAGTTACGCAGTGTGAATACAGAATGAGCTGAGGCCAAACGACCTAATCTTCCATCACCTTGAACCTGAGAGGAGAGGACGCCTCATCCAGCAGTGGCTAATGAGATTGTGCTCACCTCCTGGGAGAAAGAGAGACGGGGAGGGAGGTTTCACGGGAGGGCGGGAGAGTGAGAAAGATGGAGGGGAAGAGGATGGATGTGTCGGAGCGGCATGGCAGAAAAAGGCGAACATTATATAAAGCGCTGGGAGAGGGACGTTAAAAACTCGGGGTGGGTGATATATAGAGCAGGTGCCTGATACCAGCTGGTACTTTTCCACCCTGCGTCACCACCTTTTCACTCTATTTTTTTTCACCCCGCTATTTCCTTTAACTCGCCGCGCGACGTGCCTGATGTATGTATGAGAGAGCCGGGGCATGTTGAGATAAAATGAATGTTATATCATTATTTCACAGTCCTCACCCGGGCCGTGACAAAGACAGAGGACATATTTCACAGCTAAGGATGCACTGCTCAGCAGGGGTGTCTGCCTCTCCATAATTCATAAAATGAGAGAAAAAGGTTCCCCTTTGCAAGCCAGGCCGCATTATTGTCAAAGACAGGGAGCAGCTCTCTAGTACCACACACTGTGCTCCCTGCATGACTGCTGGTACAGTAGATTTCTATTAAAATTGAATCACCACTTAAGATGTTTAAAGAAATGTCAATTTGACGATGATTTTATTCTTCTGTAAAGAATAAGAAACACGCACGGATGCAGTTAAGCTCTCAAATACCCGTTTCTACTGTTGGGTATTTTTGCGATGCATTGTCCTGCAGCCGCCGCTGGCAGCGGTGGAAGCCGGTCCCTGACCCGCCGCGTGCCAACATAGGATCATACGCTCGGTTTTGTACGGTGATATAATTTTAAGGCCAAGGTGGCTTAGCGGTTCCGTCCTGTGCCGGGCAGCCGTCCATCCATTGTCTCACTGTGCACAGCGTGACAGTCATAGGAGAGACATCACATCCACCTGCAGCATTTACGAAGAGAGTGAAGTCCTGTATGAATCACATACTTGTGAATTCTCTGTATGGATCAATGTAATTAGATAAGGAGGACAAGATATATACAGCAATATCTAATAATCATTTTAGTTTTGGAAGAAGAAGAAATCAAGAAATAATTCCTCAATTGATATTTTGCTTCCTTTTGTTTACATTTATATGTCTGATTTATGTCGTACTCTCCTAGCAGGGAGAATTAACTGGACTGAAGTCTCACTCATAAACAAACCTCCTCCTCGAGGATGAAGAGTGGTACCATTCAAACATATATAGGCTATCACAAGATAAGATAAGATAAGATAAGATAAGATAAGATAAGATAAGATAATATAAGATAAGATAAGATAAGATATGATATAAGAGATAAGATAAGATAAGATGAAATTTTTCATACAGTGGATAGTGACACAGTAAAGAGCATTTATAAAATGGATAAGTTAAGTAACAGAACAAGTCTCAAGTTTGAGGGATTTCACTACTTCCATGAAATCAATACTTGTATTAAACATTCCACTCTGGTGTGATGAACCTGATTTGCATTAGTGTAATATAATGACAGCAATAGTTTATAATATAACGACAGCCCTGAGATCCTTTAGGACTAATGCCATCTCCCTGCCTCCACCGTGTTCTTAATCACTTGGGTAATGATACACTAATATTATTATTCATCAGTCCTGCACACATTTTTATGAGTTTATTGATTACCTCTGTCTTCTAATCACCCAGCCATTCCATCACACCCTCAGGACTTTGTCCTTTCAATCCTTGAGCTTGTTTCTAATTTGTCTTGGCTGCTATGTACTAATTTACACACCTGCACGCTCATTTGTTTGTCCATTCACTCATTGATTCCATTGATCCCGTGCTCTCCTTCTTCTTTTGTCCACGTGGGATCAATGCACCTCCATCTTTGTTTACTATTTTGGACTGCGTGTTAAATGCTTACAGATGACTTCATCCAAAAACAACTGATCCTCTCAGGCCGCCCTCCATCACGTAAGGTCCTAGGACTTATATGCTACAATCCTTTTCGATCTCACGGCGGTTAATGAAACCCGAGACAGACGTCAGGTGTTTGCCATCTCTCTCTCGTCAGCGTGTCACAATGATCTTCCGTTACTCGGAGCGGCCACTTGGCTCGGATTCACACCTGTCCCGTTTGAGCAATGGAGAGCCTCACTGTCTCTCTCCTCCGGGGGTTCACATGTCGATAGCTGAGGCTGCCAGCGTTCAGCCGCTGACGATTGATGAGCAAATAAGTTGCGGTCGACCAGCTTGAAAGAAGATTAAAGATTTTGCACTAGTCTGTAAAAATGGATCTGCATGCTTCTATCTGATTATCGCAGCCTCCCCCGTCTGCTCCTGTGCGTCCTCTCGGGGGCCGACATGTATTGAGTGAGCAGTTAGGTTATAAAATTTCTCCAGGCAACATTTGTTTAATTTCTTAAACCTGTTCGATCGGACCTAACGCGGCAATAAACGGATTCATTTGGACACACAAGCAGCAAATATTCCCCTCCGCCGGGTCAAATTGGGGTCAGTAACAAGTGAGCTCTGTGCAGAGGTGTTGTATTGAATTTGTGAGTCTACGTGCATCGTGAACAGTCCCAGGCATTAAAAGGTTTGCGGTGGGGTCAGTGTGGGAAAATGGAGGTTAGTAACAATTACCTGAAAGCTTTTAAAGCAAATCCTGCTGCCTGTCATTGCTATTGACGGATCTCGGAGACAAACTCTGAGGATGCTGCACAGTACAGGAGGTACTCTCACTCTGGGCACAAGGACTCCATGTACAACAGTTTCTATTTGTCTCTGACATTAATTGTGAAAGGTGAGGTGTAGCAGCGTCCTCCTTTTACTGCACTGCTTATCTAACAGCTACTCAATAGAAATAATCGTCTTCAATAACGTGTCTGTGTGTGTGACGCTATCAGTGTTTTCTAGGTTTTAGATGCTACCAAGACTCAGATGTTGAGAGTAATCATGGCCGCCTTGAATCGCGTCCTTTATGAAAGCTCCTGGATTGGATTGGATTAGATTGTACAAGTGTACCTAATAAAGTGGCCAGTGGAGTTTATATAAGCCTGTTGTGGAATATAAAACCTAATCAGTTTTCTTGAGCAAGATTTTTGGACACTTCTTTAGATTCTCGTAAAACATCACTTGAACCTTCATGGAAAACAATAGTACAGTGAATTCATTGATGTGTCAGGACTTTGTTGATCCTGATTAAAATTGTATTCGTCAGCAGGCTTTTAGCTTTGGAGCAGGTTTGAAGCACTTCTAGTTCCTATTGAGTCATTACTGTTTAGTTGAGTAGTTTTATATAATACTTGAAGGATTAGATTTAAGTTGTTAAAGGAAAGAAGGTCAACGGTCCTTCCAATGTCTCATTTTATGAAATACCGCAGCGACATGGAAGTATGGTACCAATAATCTCCTGTGTATCAGCATGCAGCAGCATTAATTGTTGCTATGGGAACGACACTCAGCATCACAAGCTGATTTAAAGGGATCACGCTGATGCATCAGACATACGTTCCAACGCTCAACCAGAGTCCTGATGTGTTCTCTGCAGAAAAGTCTCTTGTCAAACTTCTGGGATCAACTCTTATGGCGGCTTATTGCAAAATGAATTTACAGCTGCAGCAATTCCTCAAATTGACATGCTGGCCTACAACTTGTTACATTAGTGTCATTGTGATGCCACGAATCTTGATGATGGGGGGCCGACCTTTCATTGACCCCATTATAAGGAGCAACTGTGTCCTGATCATAGCTTATGCAAGAGATGAAACTTGGTCAAGTGATATAATATTGTAAATTGAGATAGTATATATAGTATCACATCATCTTACGCAGTCTGTTGTTTACAGTTCATGACACAGCAGGTTAACAGAAGTGTAACATTATGGGAAGAAGGAAGGACAATGAGTCTTCATAGGCTGATGAAGCTCTCAGTCTGATGTCTTTTCTATACGTAGGTCTTTGTTTGCAGAGAGATGTACAATTTCTAACTAAATATGATTCTCCAGCTCTCAAGAAGCGTGTTTCTTCAAATGCCAGTGAGTCAATGAAACATGAGCCAGGATGTTCAGTTTGAGTAATAAATCCAATCCTTGGAATCGTTTGTCAAAGCGATCTGGAGGTAAACAAAGTAATGTTCAAAGTACATGCATCGATCTCCAGCACAGCACCAGACGGTGTTGCACCCGTCCCTGCTGTGTCAGTGGAGTTGTTCCATTCAAACAGGACCTCTAATCTCGTTTCACTTCCCACAGAGACTCAGTTAACCTTGATGTGGCCTAAACGTGTGGCCTCAAGACAGAGCTGTTTTCAATATGGAAGTGTTCTGTCGGATGACATGCATGGTCCAGTGCAGCGTTGTTTGAAGATGTGATGGAGGTGTTGGTTTTTGTTTGACTGAAAAACCTTTGAAATTTGAGTAAGTTCAGGTTTTCCTTTGAATTGTTATTGAAGTGCCTCCTGCAATATTCAAAGATAGCCGCAGAGTTCAAGCTCAAAGCTGCTAACTAGCTTACAGAAGCTCAGTTCTCACAGTGCCCTGCCTTGATTCTTCGTAGTCTAAAGTCAACAGGGTTGTTTTGAATTTTTTATAAACACTGTTTGCAGGGAATTGGCAATGTTTTTTAAAGGTTTCTGTCTGGAGGCTTCAAAAGTTCAAAAGCCACATGAAGAATCATTGTCTTATTGTCTTTATGCTCACCTCTTCTGTGACTGTCTCTTCTTAAAGGATAGTTCCGTTGTTTTTCCACCTGGGCTCTATTTCCCCATGTGTGGCGGTCGCAATGACTCATGGGGACCAAAGTGATGCATTGGGTAAAGTAAGTAATTGTAAGTCATCCCTTTGGGTGTCTAAGCTCTTCGCCCCGTCTCCAAGACAAAGCCGCCTTCCAAAGAGGCTCATCCACGCTGCCCCCTATTGATTTACAGTGTGAATTACACAACTGACCAAAGCTTTCACATGGTACCTTTAGAGATTTTCACTGAACCAGGTTCTGCTCAGGCAACTCACAGGAATACGTGTTCATTAAATATATTTCCTCCTCAGACTTGATGCCACCAGCATCATGTGTGTTAGGAGGATGAAGTTGTCAACTCCTCCGGAAACCTCCGTGGACACAGATTTCCCCCTCAAATGACTTTTCTCGTGCGCATGGGGACAGAGAAATAATTATATCACCTCACCCAGTGAGCGTATGATAGCCTCAGCTAATATCATATTTCTAACTAATTTCTCTCTTACTTACATCATCCAGTTCTTTTCTCTCTTTTCTAAGAGTCACAACTTTTGATTTAAGGACCTGCTTCATAGTCGTCTCTCAGGGGAGTTTTGTTAGACTAATAGCAGATTCACTAATTTGAAATGCAGGCTTAGCAGTAGCAACTCCTGCTGCCAAGAATGGATTTTCCCTGATGCCCTGATGGTGAAGTAGTTAAACTTCTTATTGTAGTTTATCCAAGTCTTTGCTCTTCCCCTGTATTTTCTCTTTTACTTTGCAATAAAAGAGATGAACCCAAGAGTTTTATGTCCGTGACCAAGTCACAAGTCATGAGTGTTCTCCGTTCCATACAAGCGATCGTCAGTCTTTCCCATTAATGCTGGGAGCTCCTGAAGGAGATGATTTAATGGTGGAGGGTCTTGAACACATGCTGGATGCCAACTCCAACACGGAGGCAGCCTGGTGTTGCATTGCATCATCAGAGGAAATTCTCCTCAGCTTAGACGGGGATCAAAAGAAACAGGAGGCAGGAACCTTGAAACATTTATGAGTTGTGACGTATCCGACCTGAGGGAAAACATCCTCCATCTGATCGTAGAACTTGTAGTGGATCTGCCATGTCCCATGATGCTCGCAAAGGCTATGATAAGACCAGGGGCCTCGGTGGTTTCCTTAATTTATACCCCTCGTTGCTGACGAATACTGCTGTCCGCCGAAAAATACTGCAGCCTCCCCTAGTGAATAGCTTGTGGGTGACAAATAGCTCCTGCTTTACACTCCATTTGGTCTGAGGCAGCTCCCACCCTCCTCCCTGTCTTCCTCACTTCTATCCCCGAGCTTCCATCACATCCTGCCCCTCCTGCTTCCTCTCCAGGCGCTGACCTTTCAGATGATGCCTTTCCCGGCCTCCCTGGCCAGTAGCTCCCCCGGGAGCTATAATGGACTTAGTGTTAATTGCCTGTTGAAGGACAGAGGCAGTTCTGCACAGCCTGATTGCAGACTCCCTCGAGAGTACAGCTGCCTGTCTATGTGATTGTTGCTCTAATGCACCGCGGCTGCAGAATTTACCCAGCATGTGCCTACTCATATGTAGCCAGATATAGTGCACACAGGTTATTGGAGAGGGAAATTAAATTGGTCTGGTGGGGAAACTGTGTGTGTTTGTGAATCCATCACCTGCAGAACACAGTACTTCCTCCCTGCAAAGTCACACTGGAAACGGTTAACGTCAACAAGGCCTCCCCCCCTTTGGCCGGGCTGTCTAAGTCTAATTCATAGCCAGCCGGACCAGAGCCAGAGAGGAGAGATTTATCACTCACTCCCTGGGTTGTTTTTTTTACATCTTTTATTCAGGGGAATTGAGCTGGATGTAAGGTTAACTTCTTCGACCCTCTGATTCTTGAGGGTCATTGAATAATACTCGTCTACCATGCGGCCATTTCCATGGATACGGCCCCTCGTGTACCCCTGCCCTCGCACATAGTTGAAAGGATAAACGCCAATAAAGCCGGCCACTGAGGGGTATCATTTTCATCATTCCCTGTTTATTAGCATACCTGTAAATAGGCCTCAATTTGCCGTCTGACCTTCGACTGTCAGCCGGCGGAATGAGAATGAGCCAACGCTGGCACGGAGATGAGTTGTTAGGAGAACGGCAGGGGGGAGCAGCCAGGTAGCAACGCGCCATCCCTCAACCCCCACACCTCAAGCCTCTGCGCTCGTCGCCCATGGCTGGACCTTGATCTCCACAGTTTGAAGTTGAAAGTAGGTCCCATGGTCCTGGCGGCCAGAGAGTGATTCCTGCTAGATAAGGGCCCCCTTTCATCCCCTGTTCATCTCGGAGCTGTGCTGTCACGGTGAGGCTGATTCGCATAAACAGCCTGCCTCCTGGGCAGACCTGGCCGGGAGGCAACCATGCCGGGGATTTATTTTGACATGCTGCCGAATTCTAGCCTGCTGTCATTGAGGAATTTCTCAAGTATTCCGAGAGCCGAATATTGACCATGACAGCCAAAATTGTTTGGCAGTGGCCTTGAAGCTAATGATAGTGTACACGTTCCCTTGAATGCAGTATGTTTTATACCTCATTGTGTGCATGCGTGTGTGTGTGTGTGTGTGTTTTCTCTGAATTGACTGTACATTTTGTCTCCTCAGTAATTCCCCATTCCCCATCTCCAGTATTTCGGATCCTTTCAAGGGACAACAGCACCTAAAAGAAAATTATTCTAATTAAAATAATAGCTGGAGTCAACTGGTGATGCCTAATGTTTTCAAAATCCGTTTTGGTTAAGTGGACATGATAAATCATTTCCATTACACACATGACTAATTTTTTTTAATTTAGCCTGGGATTCAATTAGCTGGTGTCTGATGGGAGGACTGGGGGATGAAGAGAGGTCTACCCCGGTACATACAGCAGCATAATCACATTAAAGGGCCATGAAGGGGCCCTTGTTAAGACAAAGAAATCACCTTGAGTTAGGAAAGGAATTATTCCAGACGTCCTGGACCTCCTGGGTAAACCCAGACGAGCGGCTCCTCGTATTTTAGTGTGGATAAATATTTATTTGCAGTCACACAGTGGACAGGGAGAATAATCAGCCAGAGGGTGTGTCTTCTATCCACTATAACTCCACATCTGCAGTATGATGCAGCGTCCCCACGGGAGCTCACTGTTAACTGCAGCTTGACGAAAACTCCTTTCAGTTGCTGGCAAAAGAAAATAACACTAACAAGGCTGAAAGGAAATCACCTTTTAAAGCCAAAGAACCTAAACATACTGAATTATATTAGTCAAGTCAGGCAGGTCTGAAGAGAGTCAGAAATATGAAACTTGGTGTTTCAAGTTCTACAAACGTTCCTGTGAATTATTTGCAAATGAAATTCAGAAAGTTGGAGGATTTAACTTCAGCCAACTATTATTATCAATCAGCCTGACTTAAAGTTCTTTGTGCAGCTTCAAATGTGGAACAAGGTTGGAAGTTGTTCCATCCTTGTCTGTGATTGTAGAACTGTGTTTCTCAGTGTCTTTGAAAGCAAAGGTAATAATCTTCTGAAGAATATTCCAGTTCTTCTCCAACGCTAAACTAAAGTGTATTCTTCAATTATTCATTTTATATTTGTACTACTTCTTAAATGATCCCTACTAGCACTGAGCTCTGCAGTAGAAGGTATATACAGATTGTATCTCTTCCCCAGTGACTGAATGCTTTCGACATGCATTTCTTTGCCTTCTGCTCACAAGGCAAATTGCGGTAACTGTTGTCGATCAGGAGAAAACGGTCTGAACGCTGCAGAGGTCGGGGAGGGTGAAGGCTTTTTGTCTACAATCAGCATTAGCACGCCTTTTTAGTTTTTTTGTCGAAGCAATGGAATCCATCAGAAGCCTGCCGGAAGAACTGTAAGAAAGCTAATAGCAGGTGGCGGTAGGTGTGAAATGGGCCTTTGGACGGGGCGGCCGTGGAGAGGATAATGCCGCCATTCAGGCTCCCCCTGGCAGGGGCCCCCTTTGTACCCGGAGCTGACATGCTACTTCACCGAGGCTCTTAAAAGGGGGCTATTTTATTCAATTTGTCTAAAAGCCACTGACTTATGTGACAATTTAAAATCTTTGGATGTTTAAGTTTCCTTAATCCAGCGACCAGTGAAAGGCTTTTTTTTTGTCCGTCTCTGTGATCTGCCCGTCGTTCCCACATGATCTGAGGAAGAAAAAGGGTTGAAAGCCGTTGAGGGGGCACCCCGGCGGGAGCTCATCATCGCTGACCGGGGCGCGCTGTCGAGGCCAAGATGACTTCAGATCTGTGGAAAGCGTGAGAACTAGAGGAGAAATTAGTCTCAGGTTACCAGTTCGAGCCTGTGAATGTGTCCGTCCCACATCAGATGTACATTACAGTTGTTATTATTACTTAAAAATATTTATTATTCATTTCGATATTGAACAATGCCGGCGTATCGTTCTATGATTCTGCTTCAGGCCTTCACATTTCCAGCCTCCAAAGTCAACAACGAGACACTCGATATCAGTTATTGGGGAGGATTCCTGGCATGGAGACACTTTCTCACACACATGAAATAGAGATCATCTCATCACAGAGTTCACGCGTCCGATGAATTATTACTGGCTGCGCCTGATGCACGTGCAGAACACGAGCCGCACGAGGAGGAGCAGTGGACTGGTGAAAGCTTTAGATAGTTTGAGATGCAATGAGGAGTCGAGGTAGGACAGTTTACTGTGGTCGGTGCAGGACTCATCTACAGGGGAAGAGGTTTCCTTTCATGTGGGATCAACTAGAAATATTCTTCTTTCCAATGATTTTTAAAGATAATTATAGTCCTCCTATACATTAGAGGGAAGGTACACTTTCCAGTATATTAATTTAATTAAATTATACATTAGTTATATGGTTCAACAAGCATAATGACTGTAAAGTCACATTCAAATTAACTTCTTGATCCAACCGGGGCTGCTTGTGTCACGTTCTGGTTTTGTTGAGTCGTCCGCGTGGCTTCAAGCCCCAACAGCAGCGCTGCAGAAGGACTTCCTGATATGGTCATTTTCCCTCCCTCAGTTAAATGCCTTCAGCTGCAACTCCAAAAAAAAAACATCTTAACGCAAAAGAAACCTTCAGAGTAAATCACCTGTTCTCCGTCTTCCCGGCTCCTCCTCCTGTGGACACCGTGTGTTGGATCCCGTCGTCTCTGTGTGCGTCTGCATGTGTGCGTCGAAAGGTCGAATCATCCCTGAATGGGTACGACGGACCTCGGCTGCTCTCTGGATGTTGCCATTCATCTCCCAGGCTGAATATTTCATGTGGTAATTAAAATTTGTAGGTCAAGTCTCCTATGACACCTTTTTCTCCTGATACAGGGGGGGTGGGGGGGTGGGGGGGGGGTTAACGTGCCTCCTCCACCCAGCCGAGATTTAAAGGATGAAGGGTGACATTTCCCCCCCCCCCCGATCCGTAAATGAATGCAGTTGATCTTCTTAACAAGAACAAAGTTGGGTTTCCAAATACTGCATGATAAAGCAATTAAGCCTTTAAATAGCTTTCCAAAGGCAATCTTTATGGCGAGCCCTAAAGTAAGGGCATTGAACTCTCAATTAGAATTTCTAATAGGCTATTGACCGGAATGTATTAAGTGTTGCTACACGGCCATACGGATCCTGGGAGGGGATATTTCTCAATCCAGGGTCCATGACCCCGAAATCCCTCAGCGTGAGACACACAAACATCCAGCCCGGTCACCTGATGTGCTGCAGCTCAGCTGTGCATGTGTTTTCTCTCTACAAGCCCATGTGGTTCTTCTTGTAATCGCCCGATGTGAAAGCATTTACTTTAACCAGCATTAAACGGACCCACCTTTATAATCGACGGTCATTGCGGCCGAGCCTTTTGATCCTCGTGTCCCTTTATTTGCGGTCGGGATTGGTCAGATTAGTCCATTCTTCTTCTCGGCTTATCTTTGATGTCGCTCCAAGACTTTTTGTTTGTCTTAATTCTCAAGGTCCTGCGAATCCAAAGCACGTGAACTGTTTCTAATTTTGTGTGATTGATCACGGGGCCTAATTCTGATTTAATTGTCTCTAATGCCACATTAACTCTTGTCAAAATATTTGCACTTGTCATCCTAATTCGGCTCGCTGCTCGAGGCACGACGCGGTCATCTGTTTTTCATCGTCTCCGCATCCCCGCTCTTCCATGCCTCTCACTTTTTCCATCCCTCAGATGTAATCCTCTCCGTGTTTGTTATTCCCGCCCGCTCTTTCTCTCCGCTGCGCACACATTGTAGCTGCAGGTGATTATAAGACGCATCAGGATACAATTTGTCAGGGCCTAACAGCCCGTTCTGTTCTGAGAGGTTAACATTCTGTTTGCGTTACAGTGCATTCAAACTCTAATTAAAACAAC
This sequence comes from Macroramphosus scolopax, assembly GCA_901007825.1. Lineage (NCBI taxonomy): Eukaryota > Metazoa > Chordata > Actinopteri > Syngnathiformes > Centriscidae > Macroramphosus > Macroramphosus scolopax. The sequence goes on from CAAKHC010012478.1 coordinate 29,658, forward strand.
ATTACATTCCCCATCTGCCAATCTCCTGTAATCTTCTTTAATTGCTGTAATTAAACTATATTTACATGTGCAAAATACTTGTAATTTAGCAAATTGCACTCTACAATGCACATTTAATCAGAGGCGCTGCAGTGGATTGGAGTGATTTCAGTGTTTTGATTTCGGTGGTCGGCTGGTTCCGACGGGGTAAGTGGACCTCTCCCGGAGTCCTCGCGGAGGTTAGGAAAACAAGCCATCGGAGGAGTATTGTCATTGGGCCCTGATTGCAGCTCGTGTGTATAATCATAAGCCTGACCTCCCTTGTAATGCCAGGAGAGATTAGTGCGTGAGTTTGTATGTACAGCGTGTGTGTTGGAGCCTCCGCGGCGCGCCGCCGCTCGGCTCGCAGCTGACGTGAAGCATCCCCTCCCCGTTCGGTCCTGACGCAAAGTGAGTAGCTGAGGTGTGTTTGCTGCCCAAACAGAGAGAGCCAAGATGAGGCGGTAAATACCTGGGAATTAAAGCTATAGCTTGATTAGCAACCGCCGGCGTAATATAAACGTCAAGCTCAAAAGGGAAGCGGCGTGCTTGCTTTCAGATTAGTGGAATTAGATAGGGATTATTCTAGAGGAGGGAATTTGTCAAGTTGTATATTAGCATCTCTAATAAGCGAGCTTTATAACGCTCCACATGATGACACCGTATTTCAAAGGCTTTCCCTGCACTCGGCGGTTTATTCAGTCACGGAACGTAAACGCTGAGGCGTCAGGAGCCGACCAGGTGATCAGTGATGCTCGGCGTCGGAGCTGCAGTAAGTACTTTCATTAGAAACGGCCCACTTGAGATTTACAGTCCCGTCACTCAGGTCAGCGTGGCAGTATTTTTCAGGAAGGGGTATCTGAGTATTGCTGAGCAGCGAGCATTAGATGTGCCCTCTTGGCCCGGTTGCATTACTGTCTGCCCGGATGAGAAAAGCTCCAATCATGCTGAATGGAACTTCTGTGACAGCTCAGCAGTCAAGAGTCAGGGGTCCTGCCCCGGACGGGACCTCTCTACCTCCAGGCATTGTCAGATAGATGCAGACGTGGCAGGAAGAACTGCTGCTCCTAACACAGAGGTAATTGGTGTGCTCCTGCAAGAGCTTCCCCATCTTCTTATTAGCTTCACGCCAGCAGTTTTCACATCATTAGAACATACCACAGAGGACGGTTACAATACCGAAAGGACATTTTTCACAATGGAAACTCTTTACACCCAAACAAAGTGCTTAGATGCTTAAATGCTCTCTTGGTTTCAGTGGAAACTTATCTCCGGATCGTCGACCCAAGAGACGTCTCCTCTGTTCTACCGGGGTTTCTTAATTGCCAATCCAATCACTGTGAGTGACACACAAATGGTGGTTTAATCTGCCCGGTTTGATTATAAAAGGCATCTGTGGCTCTTACTTAGAGGAGACGTTTTAAAGGAGAGTAGAAGGAGCTGGCGGGTACTGCAGTGCAAATGATGTTGTAAGACGGACACAGCACCAAATCCTCATTAGCTGACACGTAGTTCCTCTTAATTAGTTTCCATTCACTGTAATTAGCATGGATGAGGCTAATCATCTGATGTGAAAGCAATCTAACGCTTGGGATACAACGTCCTTGGCCTCACTTTCATGTCAGGTTCAGACGTTTTCTTTTCTTCAGGTGCTGTCGTAGCTTCATGTGGATATCAGACAACATGAATCTGTTTCACCTTTAAAGGCGATGCCGACTGTTACGTACCGTATCTTTACATCTACACACACTGGCTCATGTTAAAGGCTAATTTAAGAAAGCAAATTAATATTTATCTCTACCTTGAATCTCCTCACAACCACTAATCCTTCTTCAAACCCAGAGTGTCTTTAAAAGGTTTTGATTAAATTTCAATCTGTTATTGATCGACGTCATATTTGGGCAGACTTGTCAACCCCTCGGATGAATAAGAGAACACAAAGGGGACATTGTGTTCACAGTTATCTTGAGGTTTTCCCAGAACCGGTGGTGTAACGCAACGCAACAGGACCCCGAGCGGAACGAAAGCGATAAGTGATTGAGGATCGCATTGTTGGAAGCACCTACGATCGGGGAATGATTGATACGACCTCCCTGCCTGTCGAGCACAGGAGAAATATTCCTCCCACTACTGTTGCATCTGCTGTCAATCATCCAGCATGTTTCTCACGCCCCGACGCTCGGCATGTGAAATACATATCATGTGCTATAGGTAGGGGAGGTGGGCAGACAGGTCTGGACTGTATCATTGTATCACACCCAAACATTTCTCTTGTAGGTTCGAGCTCCTTGTTGTGTTTCTGCTCTCTCTCCTCCATGTTTGTTTACATCCTGCAGATGTCCCACCTGTATCCGTGCTGTGCAAAGCATCCTCCAACGGACATATAGAGCGATGCAACAACATCGTCACATGATATAGAACCACAGCACCGACTCCAAACAGGCGACTTCATTTAAACAAACTCTTTCACTACTGAACGGAGGATCACACAGTAAATGCCTGTTTCATTGGGTGGGGTTAAACAGGATATGAGCTTTTTATTTGATTTGCTGCCGGGTGGATTTTTCACTTTTTCTATCTGTGTCTTTATTGATACCAAATCCTGCAAGTGATCTCCTCAGATCTCCACTGCGAATCCACTCATCACAAAATGTCCTTCGCACATAATCTTTTGGCAGCAGACAAAAGGACGTGAGTTCTGGCCGAGCCCGTGCCAGGGGCAGGCTTTCCCCCTCGCTCGGCTCCTCGGAGCTGCAGATTCTTGTCTGATCTAAAGCAGAACCCTGTTTATCCCTTTCGCTCAGTGTTATTATGGCAATGATTATTTAAGGCTGAGAGGATCTGGACGGGCCGTCGGTGAATCAGATGTGTGTTGACCAAACAGTATCACATTTCTGGCATTTTAACATCGTACAGTGTTTCTCTCATTTCTCCGTCCTGTATTTTTCCTTTCTGCTTTCCTGCAGGACGGATCCTTCTTTTTTTTGTGAGACGGAGTGTTTGGCATGAACTTTTGCCATATGCCTGTCGATTTGCCAAAAAAAATATTCAGAGCAGCTCTTTTCTATCGCCAAGTATTTGGCCATCTGCTTAAGTCTTTAACTAGCAGCATCCTGGGACTTCATCAAGCTTGAACTGTGAAGTCAAACGGTTTTCTTCAGCTCCCAAATCAAGCTCGGCACTGCTGTGCAGATTTACTGCACTAGCGGTTCGAAAGCCATCACACATATATTTTATTAGGCAAGTCGACTGTTGCATTTATGGGATTTGCACTTAATGACCGCCAGGTTTTTTTTTCCCAGAGCTGTTTTTACGTCGTTAAAATTACAATATAGTGAAATTAGATAAAGCCTCTCTAAATTGTTCCTAACATAACATTTAGCAGACAGGAAGTACATTTGTGTTCGTTTGATGGTGAGTGTTAAGTACGTGCAAATGAGGGTGCAGACAAATAGCTGAAACAGCTGCAAGAGTAATTTTCCCAAAGACGTTTTAACTGGGTCGGACTCGACCTCTTTTGTTTGCACCACCTCCACGAGAGAGTCTGCGCTGTTCGTCAAACCAGCAGGAAAGAGGAGATAGCTATTCTATGGCGGGAGGGTTCATTATGCGGCACACAGGACACCATTATTAGCCCCATTACACACAGTGACAGCCGCACATTCATTCTCCAGTACCTGCTTTTTAAAGCCACCCATAAATAATGAGGGCTGCAGCTCCGCTCGTCTTGGAGGAAGGCAGAAAGGTCATTACAGACCGGGCCTCTATTTGTCAAAATTATTTCATAATCTCAGGTCACGAGGAGGGTTTTTTTGCTTTAGTTAATTGCGGAGCGCACTGCCGAACATAAATTTACATTAGCGGTCAATTTGTCGGAGCAGATTCTGACCCCGTCTGCTCTTTGTTGTGACCGTCAATGACGGATGCAGAGAGACACGGAAACAGGCGAAGCAATTCAGGGAGATTGAATTCAACTAATAGCATAACAATAGCCATCAGGCAGAGAAATCCATCGCAGTCCGATATCCAATATCCTGTTTTTCTTACAGTGCAGTAGAGTTTTACATCCACGTTGCATCTGAGCCGAGTCGCTGCCGTTCATTTCAGATGTCGGGGTCACAGTGCCGTCCTGGTTAAATGTTCTCTGACTGGTAATTGGTGGTGCTGTGAGGTGTAATTACCAAGCTTTTATCACAATGACCTCTCTAACAAACTTCCCTGGTGGAAGGAGACACCTGAGAGCCTCCACACTTCCTATCTGCCCTTGTTTTATCGAAAAGGCCCCGCCTGAATGGATAATAGAGCCCCTTCTCTCCCTGCAGACGGATAATGGAGGGTGGAGTGGTCCTCTTTGGTAGACTACTGCCTCTTCCCTGCACTAGAGAAACCAATACTCGGCCTATCAGCTGATATATGACACTAATACACAGGCTGACTGGGGCCCTAAACAGAAAAGAGGGATTGTTCCTCCTTTCGACTGGCTGTAGGATCCATGACTCACCGGTACCGCACTGTCTGGCCCCTGAGACCGCTCTAATTGCTTTACATCTGTACAAAGGTTTCTTGTAATCGGGCCTTCTGCCTCCATTTGTCTTCCTTTCAGTCTTCTCGTGAAGGCTTTAATTGGTCTTAGTGGGGCTTTTTTTCCAGTTAGCTCCCGGGCCCGAGCCGGTGGAAGACTTAACCTCCGGGGGCAGTGGGGTTTGCTAGCGAGTGGTGGGGAGGTTGCAGAGGAGAGGAAGTCAATACTTCTTTTACCTTTAACACTTTAATTAATGTTCTCCTGACAAGCGGTCGTTCCCCATAGCTTCACATAGGGAGGGGGGGGATCAAGACTTGCAGGGCTTTGTGAGAAAACCTCCCGTTCAGTCTCCAGTGGATAATCGATGTTTGCTGAGGATCCACTTCTTCTTCTTCTGTTGATGATTAGTGCAGATTTGTCTGCCCTGCGTCTATGACTGAGAACCGCTCCATGTTCTGTGTCGTAGTATTTCTTCGAGCCTGTCGATGTGCAGCAACATGTCGAAGTAGTGACCACTCGATAAGTGCAAACTTACCCTATAATTGTCTCATTAAATGTGTCGTCGACCTCAAATTTGCTTTGTATATTCAGTCAGGATCATTTTGCAAGATATGTTATTATAACACTTAATCTAAAATTCAGAATATATTTTAAGCATGCCACAATGATTTAATTGAGCAAGAATAGTTATTATAACCTTGAAGGAGTTAATAAGGTTGTTAATTTTTACAGATTAAAATCACAGTTCTCTCTTTACTTTGGATGTAAGTGACTGTAAACATGCTCAGCATGTTTGGAGGAAACATGTCAGTCATCAAGTTGCTCTGGTCTCTATTTGTGTTCATTAAATCAGTCAAGAGTGTTTATTTCTAGCAAAGTGCTGCTGTAAGCACGAGGCGGATTCCCAGAACGTAATGTAACCTACCTCGCTTATCTGAGAGACTCTGTTCACACTTGTCTCTCTGCAGCGATAACATCTCATGTACACTGCTGCACAAACCACAACTCACATCTTTAATTTAGGATAACACAACATGTGGCTGGCTCGGCCCTGATGGCAGGCTGCTGAACACGAGTTGACATCTATACAGTACAGAAGAGATACTATAAGTTATGGATGGATGGATGGATGGATGGATGGATGGATGGATGGATGGATGGATGGATGGATGGATGGATGGATGGATGGATGGATGGATGGATGGACGGATGGATGGATGGAGTGTGAGGAGGAGAAGCGGAGAAACAGCTCCATGTTGTGAGCTCTCCTCCGTTATGCTCCGCTCTGCTGTGCTCTCTTGCATTTCCTGCCGACTGACTGATACGGAGCTCCGCTGCCAAACCTTAAATAGCAGCTGTAAGCGTCCAGCTGCTCCCTGCCACGCTCCACTTCTCCCCAGATGGCTCCGAGACGTTCCAGCAAACCTCCGGAGGAGCGCTCATGAGGAAAGTGTTATGGAGTGGCTCTCTGAAACACCAGGGAGCATCCCTCACCGCACCACAGCCACCCTCCTCCTTCTCCAATCCCTGGGCCCGACGCCCAAATCAGGGGAGGGCTGCTTGAGCTGCCTTGTTTGCCAACTCACCAACGGGAGGCAGCACAGATGGTGGCTTCCGCAGCGCGGGCCAGCATGCAGCAGGGCCTGAGGGGTCCTGGAGAGAGCACATGCCATGCCTGGCCTGGGAAGCCACTGATATCCCCCAGGAGGAGCTCTCATTGGCCCTTAGCAGATGACCAGCAGAAACCTGGCAGGCTCTGCTCGGCTCGGTTCAGAGATGCTGTTGTGAAATGATTTTCTTTACCCACATGGGTATCTTTGATAAGTGGGTCGTTTCAGAACACCGCCAAGCAGAGATCGAGTGTGTTGGGTGAAAACGAGCACATTCAAAGTCAATGTATTTTCCTTGAACATCCGAGAGTGTGTGTGTGTGTGTGTGTGTGTGTGTGTGT
>CAAKHC010012482.1:3117-13152 GCA_901007825.1 Macroramphosus scolopax
TGTGTGTGTGTGAGCGAATGTGGGCTGCCAGCCTGGAGTAATTGATTCTACTCGGTAATGCAGGGTAACCATTCATGGGGAGAAGAAATGGCCTTTGGCTGTAGGAGTTTTAACCCACACACACACACACACACACACACACACACAGACGAACTGCACACACACACACACAAATTCACACCAAGGAGACACTTAAAAATAAGATTCACTCTTCCAGCTACCTGAACCACTCAGACACATGCAACTCAAACTTGTGCCCTTGCCAAACATCTTGACTCAGACTGCAAGCGTTTCTCTCCCAGAACAAGATGCGATCAAACATACGAGTATGTCTGTATATTAATTTGTGCCTGTAGTCTTTTGGGCGACTGGAGTACGCCAGAGTATTCCCCTAATCAGTCATAACCAACACCTGTAACAGCCTTAAGGTTGAGCAAGGGAGGATACTTCCATTAAAAGGCGACATATGATCAATACATCTGAAGTAGGGGGAGGAACTCCTGAAACACTCCCTTCAATATATACATGCTGTATATGTTAACATAAATCCCAGCCATCTATCTCCACCTTTGGGCTTGTGGGAAGTGTATTAATCCATCATGTATGTGTGTGTGTGTGTGTGTGTGTGTGTGTGTGTCGGTGGTTGGGTGGGCGGGGCAGCGGGGCCGTTAAAGGTCAGACAAAGCGAGAGAGAAGAGTCGAGGTTTTTCCCTCCGAGGGTTCAAAGCGGATCGAAAAAGGGGGGAAGAGGAAGTGAGTGAGGGCAGAGGGAGCCGTTTCTGAGAGGTAATCTGCATGTTAAAAAGCACAGTGGGGAAACAGTGCCTGCTGGGAATTGGAGTTTAATCGGCTCTGAAGTGGAAAAGAATCAATTAGCTCCCCTAGAATCACAGGAAAAGAGAAGGGTCATAAAACAAAACAAAAAAAAAGAGAAGGTCTGCAGAGGGAGATGGCAGTGAGCCGGGATGAAAAAACAACAGGCTACTATTGATGATGAGGTGAGCCGAAGCACTTTAAGTCCTCTGCAGGACAATTTTTCAGAGTGCTGTAATTATGTGGCTGACATTTCTTCTGCAATATTATAATTCCTATTATAAATCATGACTGGTATGTGCTTTGAGGAGTGTGGGTGTGATCAGAATAATGGATTGAAAAGGGCTTATGAGGTTCCAAAAATTCAGCCAGGGGCATGAGGGACGCGGTCAGACAATGAAGAGGGGAGAGTAGGAATATGACAGTTTGATATAGGGAATGGAAAGCTCCACAATTTCTCCCTTTACATAATATGAATAATGTCTGAGTGGATGTCTGGAAACAGCTACTGTACCTCCTGTGCTGCAATTACAAATTGTCACTCTGCCCACTTTTCCCTGTCTAAGACACTAATAGAAAATAGAGCCCAAACGGTGGCACACTACTCCCTGATTTTTCTTTTATGGGCTGGCAGATGGTTCTCCGTATGAGAAAGATAGATAGCTTTCAAGGAGAAAAAAACAATTACATGTTTTTTGGCACTTACATGCTTGACTGCATCGGGGGAGAAAGTGATTCTATCCAGGAAGTTGGCTGCATCAGCCGGGACGAGCCTGTCCAGGTATTTAGCGCAGGTGTCGTAGGCATGGAGGTAGTCCTGATCACTCTGTGGAGGTCTTTTTAGCAGCTGCACATCTCCTTTCCAAAACATCTTCTGCAGCCATATTGCATGAACCGCGCTGGGAGAGACTGTGGCCCCCCCACCCCCAGGCAGAGGCAGACGATTGGCAAGTTTGGAGATGGACAGCACGTTCTGGCTGGTCAGAACCGGTTCTAGAGTCGCGAGCGGATCCAGTGATTCATCAGTCAGCCTGCGGTAGTTCAAGCCTGCAATGGAGAGAATTATTATTATTATTTTTTTCAAATGAATGTCACTAAGCTTTAAATACATACTGGAGGCCATATCTGACATTTAAATCACACATCACATAAACTCTTCATCAGGAAACATAAAAGGCATCTCAGACATCGTGCATAAATGATTAGCACATAAGGAGGATAAGAGCTGGATGGTAATGGTAGCCTTGCATTCAAACTACCACATCCGATGCAACTCTTCAGATCATTAAGTGGAATTTTCACAATTTGCTAGTAACAGTAACAGTAAGCTCTTTATCCTACATACTATACATCGGGTAAAAACAGGAAATGCAGCACCGGCCTGATAATAACAGTAATAACACACAGTGCACTTACTATTCAATCACATGACAGACATGTGATTGAATAGTGTGGCACAGGAGTGAGTAAAATGTTATGACCACCTACTGCATGCGTCTGCTGGGCGAGTGTGCTGCTGTCTGTGTGTGTGTGTGTGTGTGTGTGTGTGTGTGTGTGTGTGTGTGTGTGTGTGTGTGTGTGTGTGTGTGTGTGTGTGTGTGTGTGTGTGTGTGTGTGTGTGCAAAGCTGTATAGTCGGTCTGTGGCTGCGTGCATCATATCTTTAACCACTGCAGTAGCCTGAGTGTGTGTCTGTGAGGGAGCACGTGCAGACAGACATGTTAGTGTGGCAACACCACAGAACTGTCTGGGATTTAAATATTTAACACTCAGGAACCCCCCCCCACACACACACACACACACACACACACACACACACACTTTCAGACAGAGCCAGACGGACACTTAAACCGCAGATAAGAATTACATGCACTTACATATGTACTCTCTGTCTGTGCACCACCGACTCCACTCTGATTCGGCCTCTTTCACAAGCAAGCACAATCGCAAGCTCTTCCTCTAGAGAGCCCACTCAGACAGTCACCCGGTGCACTGAGACATTGTGATGAAGATCGGACACACAGCACCACTACAAGTGTACGCTGGTGTGTTTGCATCTCAGGACATCTAATGAGTTTTTGTAGTGTTGGTTGGAGAAACCACAACAGCCTGTGTGTTACTTTTGCCCAGCATGTGTGAATGTGTGGGGTTACGTGTGTTTGTGCATGTCATTGTGTGAAAGCGAGACACACATGGCGTTGGTTTGTAAGTGTTGAGTCAGGATATTTGTAAGGACATGAGTATTATTCCACGTATGAGCGAAGTGCACTGGACAAAAAAATATAAAAGCAACAAATTACTTTGTTACTACTGCGGGCATTTCTTCTTGGCCAAAATAATCCATCTCTTGAACAGGTGCAGATTATAAACATGCAGATTAAAAACCATGATGAGTACACACGTGTGTCCTTATGATGAGGCCGATAAAAGGTCGCCTGAAATCCTCCAGATGTATTCAGTGCTTCAAATCCCACAAGTCAACAGGGGAGGCCAATTAGCACGTTGCAGCAGCTGCAACTGGAAGTCGCCTTAGAAGTCGGTTTGAAGCTGATAATCCAATGCATCTCCTGGATGCATTAAATAGTCAGCTGGAGAAGGTGTTTACAACCAACTCAAGGAGGTAAAGCTAGCTTGATAAGCTAGCTAGCTACGGACGAATCTGCTGACTTTCTGCTGAGTCGACTGCATCTCAAGATGCTACATAGAAGTTTGTATGTTAAATCTGCCCTCATTATTATTATCATTTGCCATGTCAGAGAGGAAACCCTGACAGGTGTAACGACAGTAACATACGGGGTGGTGCGTAGCGCCGTGCAGGCTGCACCGTGTGTGTTTGTGTTGTGTGGGTTGCGTACGCGGGTGTAGGTGTGTTAAGCAGAGACATGTGTCACCGGTAAAAGCTGTGGTGTTATCAGGAGCAGGAGGGGGGAAGTGAGGCGTGAAAACACAGCTGACACCCGGCCGACCTTTACTGAACTTTGCTGAGAAGTGACACGACCTCCACCCGTGCGCATTAAAGTTTGAGTACTGTAGTCTGAACAGTGAACCGGTGACACGCTGCAAACCTGCACTTAATGTCCTTGGGGAGGGCGCTGCCACCGAGTGGAAAACAGAAAGGCATGTCGTTGCCGGATGTGTCAGGTCGATTGATAACACAAAGGCTGACTGCTTCCTTTGTCATTTACATGTATGTATGTAACAGATTAATCTATTTCAATCCGTTACATGAGAGCTGGCTGAGGAATAGAGGATGACTACGATCAAACATAGACGAGGCACAGATAAAACATAATGTTGCAGTTTACCAGGGGGTATTTCATCTTTCCTTTACAGAGAAATATTAGCGGTTTCACCATTTGTCTGCTCTGTGTTCTTCGTCTCGGAGTCTAAAGGACGGGATCAGTGTTCTTTATTATGTCTTCTCGCTGGAAGGAATGACAACATCGATATGTGACTCGCCAATTATATTAAGAAGGATTATAGCTGAAAACTACAATTCATCTCTTGACATTAAAGCGATGTGGAACAGCAGGTGATTCATTAACCTGTGAAATAGTTTTCCTCTGGTAGAAACATTTTAAAATGGCAAGTGAGGGCTGTTTCTCTAATATTAGAAAGGCTGTTACCCGGTTACATACAGTTAGATACAAGCTTCATATTGTGTTGAAGGCACATCATCCTTGCTTTCCTCCTTCCTGTAAACCGACTACTCGACATGCAGCGGGTGTGCTATTGACGTTATGGTGAGAAAAACAAAAAACGTCTCACCGCTGGCAACAGCTCGAAGCTTCTTCAGCAGCTTGACATGGGAGTCCGGCTTGATGACGGCGGTGATGTAAGGCTCACAGCCTGCAGCGTCTAGCAAGGTGTAGTAGTAAAGCAGGCGGCCCAGGTCACTTCCCTCCACGCTGGGCAGGACGTACTTGTTCATGTGGTTGTAAAAGGACTGAGGGTTGCACTTCAAAGTGCCGAACAGACCGAGGGACTCGCTGCGGGATTCGATATCCTTGGTGGACAGACTGGGAGGGAAGGAAAGAGAATTTATGAACCAAGGAGTGTATGTGACTGATAATTCCACATGCAACGCAGCACATTAAGTTTTCATACCAATAAATACACATGGTAACAACCCACCCAATCCCGAGTTCAAAGCTATAGTTGTGAACACCTGCTGGGTGAGATGTGTCTAAAACACTCATTGGTACACAGACCGCGAGCCTCTCGGTTCTCTAGCGTCAGAAATAAGCAGTTTGTTTGAGAAAAAAAAAAACAAATTAAGATCTAAGAAGCTCCCGTAGCCACAGTGCCTGAGATAGATAAGAAGAAAAAAAATACTGACAAAATCCGGAATTTCATCAACAGAAAATCAAAGGGGGAGGACACGCAGTGCGGGACACAACTTGGTTGCAAAGTGATTTAGCGTAGACACAACATGGTGATTTGCAGGCTTATCGCCGAAGTTACAGATGGACGGAAACAGATGGGGGTTTTTAGATTACAGCTGAGAGTATCTTTATGGACTTGGACAACTCTGGACTGCCAATAATTATATGAAGAAACAGTGGATCCTGTTTTGTGATGGAGTTCCAGAAAGAGATCCTTTAGTCAATAATAAGTCAGCTTCTTTTTCTCCATGATTTCCAATGAGGATGACAGGCGAGCAAACGTGACGTCTCCAAGTCAATCCTGATTGTGACTTCTGCAGTGGTCCAGAGTCTCTATGATGCCGGGACACGTTTTGAAAACAGAGAGAAAGAAAATGAAATAGCAAGGCTGTCAACGTGATGAGGGGGGGGTGCAGGCTCAGACAGCGAAACAAGTTGTGCATGGAAAACCTTTCAGCGATTTATTCAAGATGCACCCGTGTTGTGTTCCGCTCTGCTTTTAAAAAAAAAAAAAACACACACATTTCGCCACAGCTGTAAGAGCCAGCAGCAGCAGGTGGTCCGGGAAGTGAGAGGACAAGTGAAAAGAACATTAGCAAAACACCGGAGAGGAGTGAGACCCGGGAGAAGAGCTGCAAACAAAAGTTGAACAAGGGAAAGATAGAGAGAATGAAAAGGCAAAAGGAGGAGTAAAGCTAGTCGCAGAGGATCTCTGAGTAATCGAGCTCTCTAAGAGTGTGCGACTGTGAATGTACGTTTTTTTTTATCAGTCAGGACGGGACGACATCAAAGAGCACAATTTTTCCTGTGGGCTCTTCATCAGAGCGTGCTGGGAGGCTTTTATAAAACGAAACATAGACAGCAGCGGCGGCGCGGCTGTGTTGAATCAACAGACAACAAGCTCAGTAAATATAAATTACACTAATCACCCTCTCAACAGGGGCGAAATGTGCACACACAATTGATGCGTTCAATTAATTCATATCCAAATATTAGGACACATTTTGGGAGCATTGTTTATTAAACAGAACGAGGAAACCTGTCAAATGAACCGGCTGATCGACGCTTCTCTGTCGAGGATTTTTTTTTTTTTTTAAGTAATTGGAACGGTTTAATCGCTGCCATTAAAGTGTCAATAAACCTGGTATAACGGCCCACGCAAACAAACAAAGTCCTGCTCACACGGAGAGAACAGCTGACGACGGTGGTGTTCGCCGTGCATTGATTCCTTTCCAGCATTTATTCTGTGTTAATAGGTCTGTCTCAGGAACACTCTGGCTGCATCATCCATCTCTTCTTCCTCCGTTAATCTGGTCCTTCCCTTCCTGTGGGTCCATCTCGACAATGGAGAACCACCCAGAGAATCAAGTGACAGGAGAACAGTGGTTCTTAAAGTGGGGCCTCGTGGCTCTCAGGGGTCCTATAGGGGGGCCCCGAGGGGCCCCGGCAGAAGGAGAATCATCTATTCTCACTACTTCCACCCATAAGTGAAACTATTTTGGTCCTGTAATAAAAGAGATCATTCTTATCTGATGGGGGAGCCTGGTAGTAAACCGTATCCAACGAGGGGCTGTAGTTCAATTTGGTTCACTTTTGGATGAGACCTCTTTCTGCATCCTTTGCTGTTCTTTTAAACACTGAATGATGAATGTTCAGTATCTCTCTGCTCTGCTCTCATTGGACCTGAAGTACATTCTTTACATTTTCTTAAATGTCACCATGAGGGGAACGTTATTACCAAATGTACTGCAGATATCTACAGTACAGAAGCAGGAGCACTGTGGTTCAGATCAGGTCAAAGTTCTGCTCCACTGCAGTTACATTTGTTTTATCACCGAATCCTAAGTAGTAAGTACGGGTGAAATGTAAAGAACAAATTTCCCTCAATTAATTTTGTAACCTCTATCTTGCACTTGTGTCTGTGTGGATCTTTTACATCAGCGTGTTCCCTGTTTGCTCCATTTAGATTATTCTCAGCCTCCATTCATCCATTAAATCCATATCCAAGGCAGCCCAGAGTATAAAATAACTTGACTTTGTATGTGAATTTGTATATGCTTTTGTTATGCGTGATCTGGAGGTTTTTGCACCCGCCCGCACGCACGCACGCACGCACGCACGCACGCACGCACGCACGCACGCACGCACGCTGGAAGGAACAGGTTGTAATTTATTTTATTTATATATTTAAGTATGGTCCATAAACTATTTCCTTACATCCGAATGTGACAGAGGGAGATTTATCACAGATGCCAACATGTGTGCACAAGCACACACACACACACACATGTACTCTGCTGAAAAGGCATTCTATTAAAACAAGGGAAGGTGCAGAGCTAGTCAGATCCGCAGCCATGAAGTCACAGAGCAAATAAATTATGGAAATAGATTCTGACACACTTGAATCCTCTGAAACATAAACACATTCCCATGTTTGATTTACTCTGGGGTGTTTTAAGTATGCTTTTTATGTAGGCGAGATTAAACATAACCCAGAGGCGGTGTTGCTACTTCATTTCACCTTTTTTTCCATTTCACTTTTCTGAAAGTTAAAGACAAAACAACACAGGAACAAAACTTATCAGCCGTCCCAGACTGAATCTAAATCTGACCCGTCATGGTTGATCTGATCCAAAATGGACAGTTAGAAGTGTTCGTATTCAGGCCTGACATTTGGATGCGTCTCCATGCGCGTCTCGATCGACCTCTCGTGACCTGATCTCACTTCCCCGCTCTTCATGCAAATAGGAAATCGACATTATTTCCATATGAAACGACCAAATGCGTTGCTGTTTTTAACCGTCACTTCCTGTGCCGAGTATGTTGGGAAATGAAACAAAAGGGGTAAAAAAAAAATCAAAACAAAGCAGACTTTCATGTAAGATATCCTAGGATCTGGACACATATCTCTCACATTATAACAGAATGTGGCCACCGCCTCCGAATGTAGTCTTAGTGATCAGATCTCAACGTGATGATGTCATGAAACACACAGTATTATTCCCCAGATTGTTCACCTGGATCACCAATGAAAGGATAGAAGTAGTGGAACATGTTCAATCAACAAAATCGAAGGTTTTGCATTTTATTTTAAGGGCATTCCAGCTACACACCGCGAAGGGATTAGACGCTGCGAGTTGATCAGACGAGTGAGAAAAAAAACGAGATGAAAAAAGGCTTTGAGAGAGCAAACCTGGTGTTTGTATGCGTGTGTGTGTGTGTGAGATTGTGTGTGTGCATGTACCCGCTATCAGTAAAGAGGAACTCGAGGTGAGTCATGTAGACCTCCCACAGAGGAACACTGTAGCGCTTAGCCAGAGACACGGAGATCCTGTACACGCTGTCATCTAGCGTCCTAAACACACGTAGACACAGGAACAGAGAGGGAGAAAAATAATGAGCAAATATCGGCACATTAAAGCAGAGTGAGCCATCACTCCCACTCGTGTACATATCTGGGGTGAATGCTGATTTCATTCTCACCAAATTAATCTCATCGGCTATCGTGCATTATTGTCAGCCACTGTTTATGTGATTTATTATTACCTGTGATACTAAAACGAGTTGTTAAAACAGTGTATTGGGGAGCCTCAGTACTCACTCCGTGAGGCCGAGGATGGTCTCCTTCTTGTAGTCCGAGTCGGAGCTGAAGCGCTGGACGTCCACCCCACGGCCCAGCCCCTGCAACACCTGGGCCTGGGTGAAGTCCGTCAGACGCTCGTTGTAGACGTGCAGCTGGCCGATCAGCTTCTGGAGCTCCTCCGGCCAAGCCGAGTACGAGGACACATGCTGTGTGACCAATCGAATCAGCTCCTTCGGGTCGGCCTTTGAAAAAGGGGGATAATTCTCGCGTTTACACACAAACAGCTCACTGGTGGACACACACGGTAAACAGATAGTAAGTGAATATTCTGCTAATTTTTGTGATGCCTCTTTCTCTGAACAAATCGGGCAGTCGGGAAGTGAAGCACTATAATAGCTGATGATGGGAAAATTACAACATTTAGCCGCCCTGCACTGGTGAAGCAGCTTATTCTGTTCAATCTTTCCTAAAGTCTTGCTATCGAAGGTTTTCGACAGGATGTGTTGTGTAACCGTTCACCAGAGAACAAATTGACTCCTCTCTCATCCTGTCTTTGCTTCAAAAAATGCAATCATTCCCCGAGTAGCCGTAGAGGTGCAGCGCACTGCTTCAGCGAGGTTTGACCAAAGGCAAACTCCCCTTAAGGCTTATCATTAAAAGATGTCACCCACTGAGCTTCAAACCCAGCGCTGTGTGAGATATCTAAACTTTACAGGTTTTCTCCTGCTTTGCCGTGACGAGCTAATGAGGCTATTTTAGAAAAAATAGTAATGTAATTGGGTGTCGGCAGAAATATTAGGGACAATCCAACTTTCCTGGCACTTACTGCTGTAATTTTGCTTTGAGGACGACTAACCGCTGCACCTGAAAGCAATTCAATATAACCCCTTTTCTTAAATGCCGACAAAATACGAGCAAATGTACAAAGAGCCATAATTGCTAACGTGATTCAGGCCGGTGGGGGAATTCGACACCGGATACACATTTTTATGAGTGTTATGCAGGGAGAGGAATTCTGTATTTCTCCGATCACCTCTGTTCTAATTAAATGAGCCTCTGACTTTTGGCATCTTCTATGCTGTCGCCCAGCAGGATGAGATGGTTTATTTGTTTATCTTATTTGCATGAGGTAATTATGGCGGCTGGAAACGTGCGAGCTTGAAAGAGTCGTGTGTGTGTGTGTGTGTGTGTGTGTGTGTGTGTGTGTGTGTGTGTGTGTGTGTGTGTGTGTGTGTGTGTGTGTGTGTGAACTCTT
>CAAKHC010012482.1:13172-24958 GCA_901007825.1 Macroramphosus scolopax
GTGGCTTCTTTGTGTGTGTGTGTCTGCAGCCTCTGTGTGTGTGTGTGTGTCTGTCTGTGTGTGTATGTGTGTCTGTCTGTGTGTCTGTATGTGTGTGTCTGTCTGTGTGTGTGTATGTGTGTCTGTGTGTCTGTGTGTGTGTGTCTGTGTGTGTGTGTGTGTGTGTGTGTGTGTGTGTGTGTGTGTGTGTGTGTGTGTGTGTGTGTGTGTGTGTGTGTGTGTGTGTGTGTGTGTGTGTGTGTGTGTTCGTCTGTCTCTGTGTGCTCGCTCTGTGTTCGGCATGTTTACTGTTTGCATTTGAGTCACGGTGGTAGATCCAGAGTTCAAAAGCAGGGCAGGAAGACGATGATGAAGAGGTAGACAGGGATAATGAGGAGAGGAGAGGAGAGGAGAGGAGAGGAGAGGAGAGGAGAGGAGATTGTTAATTGTTTAACCCACCTTCCTTCTTACTAAGCAATCTCCTACAATCTCTCTAATATTTATTCAGACCCAAATTGTCTAAATCCAGCGAAGACGAGCCTCTTTCTCTCCCCATTTGTTATATTCTTCTAATTTCTTGCTCATTTTCCTTCATGATATCCCAGGCAGCCAGTTTTACTCTTTAATCAACGGAAAGAACACAAATTGTAAGTAATATATATTTGCACAGCACAGCTAGAAGGGCGACGGCTCTCAAACTCCCCTTTAGCTATTCAATTGTTGCCACAGGCTCTTTCCTCTTCACTCCCCCTCCTCCCTGTGATGCTGCTAAACAGGGAACAGGGTAAAAATATAAAGCCTGTGTCTCGGTCTCAAATTTCTCATCGCTCTCCCGTTTTCACTCGTAATTTTCCATGTTATTATATTTCAGTCAGAGATCCTTTTGGCTCTCCCAAGCCGCACGGTTAAATATGTGACATAAAGATGCTGTGTGGAGACATTCTCCAATCCTTTTTTTTATATCGTGAAAATCCAGGTGGCGTGACGACGTAACTAAAATCTTAATTAACCCGGGAGGAGACGAAAGGCTTCACTCTACAAAACCGGAGCAGGAACATCAGACCCTGATTTGAATGATATTCGTCCAAATATATATTCTAAGTCGCTCCTCTCAGAGCCAGACTCGTCAAATACCATGATTACTCAAAGGGGACCATACATGCCTGTATTACATTTCTTGAAGATCAAACCAACAGTTGCTGAGATATTTCAATCAGACCAAAGGGAGACAAATCAAAAGCCTGACAGACAACAACAACAACAACAACATCCATTTCATCCATAAAGCCTCCCGCACAGATGAATACAAATCTGGTATCTGCCTACATTACACGCAGTCTGGCGGGCCGACAATATAGTAAATCCGTGTCTTACATTGTTATATTTTCAATGTAATATAATGCTGTTATCACTAAAGCACAAACACGCGCCTGCATAGCTGCTCTGCCTGGTTTATTACGCTCTCTGGGTGGTTATGATCACAGAGGTCATGAGGAAACCGACATGCCTTTCCTCTCTGGAGAGTGAGCCGGTAATGATCCTAATGAGTTGTATTTATGTCTTGCTTTGCACTTAGCCATACAGTCAGTGGACTCATTAGCACTAATTCTGCAAATGGTGTAAACAGTATGTGCACATGATTAGGAGGAATGCAAATTGGGGGGGAATCCAAGCACGGAATTTGAGAAGAGAAATCCCTTTACTGCACTCTGGGTCAGAGCGCACCGTGAAGGGGACTGATCACAGGCGAGATACACGCCTGCCGATGAGACGCTGCACACGCACGAGCCCAGCGCATCCAATCAAAGGTTCATATACTTAGTGTTGAGCATTCACAGTCAACTGCGGGGGTGCATTTAGCATGCATATTTGTCTAAAAGTGCCCTTTCTGCAGCTACTCTGCTCTACAAGGCTCCCGTGGGTAAGATATAGACTCCTAATGATCCTGCTACAATTTGTACAAGTGCACAATTTGTACAAAAAAAAAAAGGGAAAAACAGGAAAGTCAATGCGTCTGCGGCGCCTTCCTATGATGGGGAAGTCAATTCGGGCGAAGTCATTATTCCAGTTAATTCCACGGTAAGGACCGGCAATGAGAAAATGTCACTAGATGTAAACAAACCGTTGTTTTATGAATCTATCGAAACGCTCGGAGGGAAACACTTAAATCGTTGCCGCCTAATTCAATTACCGTCTAGCGAGTATTTTGTCAAACTTTTCTCTAACGCAAAGTTTAAAAACTTAACACTCTGCCCACGCTGTGCAGATTGCCTTCAGGTGGTAGACAAATATGTCTGATATACTTAATAAAAGAAGAAAATAACCCTCTTTAATTCAGTAACTCCATCGGAGTACGTGCGCTGAAGGTAAAGCGTCGCTAACAAAGGCTTGTGGGAATTTATTATAAAGCTAAATATTGTATCGAGACGCTTAAAGAGCTCAGCAGTTTTTCCGCATGACATATTCTGTGTGTCAATAGTGCACGCTCGTGATTCATGTGTGCATGTGAGTGTGTGTGTGTGTGTGTGTGCGTGTGTGACTCTGAGTGATCAATTCTCAGTGAGAGAACGCTTGAGTGAATAACCTTAATCGCTTTACTCAGCACATAAACACTGGCTGCACATTGGTAGCTGCAGTCGAGCCGAGCACACACACACACACACACACACACACACACACACACACGCACGCCGTTCACACTGCTGCTTCTTCATCATGCCTGGGCGTCGTCACAATCACATGGGAAAGCATTTAAAGCAGTTAAAAGGTCCGGATAACAGAATCTTCCAGAGGCTGATCCTGCTGTTTTACAGCCTCGTTATGTGGAGATGCAAACGGAGAAGACAGATTTTAAGTGACATTTATACGTCTACGTGATATACGTGTATTTTACTGTGTGTTATATGCATGTATACTCTATGAAACCGCTGCTTGTTAATGTTTAAGATGTGTATAAGTGTTTACTACTTCACTCTATGAAGTCCATTGAGCTTTAATGTATCTGACCTTGAGTTCCAGTTGTCTCTCTGCTCCGGTCCCAAAAACTACGTATTCAGCGTAGTGAGAAAACATGCTGTTGATTGAGGCTTTAAAAACACATCAAACACCTCAAGTAAACCCCTCAGAGAATTCCAGTCCTATTTGCAACTAAATGACTTCAGTGGCTTGAGTGTTTGCCGTCTTATTGCTTGGGTATGAAATTATGTGACAAGAGAATTGAACGAGAGCGAGAGTTGTTGGGACGCAGTATTACTGCTCTTCAAGTGGAGTGGGAAACACTTGGAAACAGCTTGACACACCACAACACACACACTGCCACTTTCACAAGAAAACTGATCCAACACACAAACATGTCAGCCTGCACGCAGCACACATACGCGGTACATATACTGTATATGCAGCAAGGACACATGCCTTTATTAAAGAACATGTTATTCTCTCCCGAACCTCATTTGCAATGCAAAGCAAGAGAAATTCAGCTGGTGGGACACACATGCGAGCACCCTGTCATACACATCTGAAATTAAATATCACATGCGGTACAATGCGTGCCTTTAAAAAGATAAGAGGAAGCCAGAGAGCCAAAGAAATCACGAGAGAAATGTATTAAGTATGCACAGACAAGATAATATTGTCGACACAGAGGCCCTAAGATTCGACAAGAGAAAGACAGGCCTATCAGGGGGGGCGGGGGGTGTTTAGGATAGCGGAAAGACAACAAAAAGAAAGACAATGGGGACAGAAAGAAGCAGCATGGAGACAGAAAAAAAACAGATCTGTCATGGCAACAAAGCCATTCATTAAACCTAACTGACAGGGAAAAAAATGGAGCTGAGGAAGAAGGTAAACACGGAGCACGTAGCGGAGGAGAAAAACCCAGAAGAAAAGAGAAACTTGATGGCGAGTGGGGACAAAGGATGGAGGGTTTAGGGGTTGAAAAGGTATTACTTCCCTCTTGCTTCTCTCAGTGCGAGAGTAAAAGTTGCCACTACCTCATCAATGAGAGCTGAGACCTGGAACACAATGATAACACGCGCTCACACCGGCGGGACACACCGAAACACACTCAAAAGGAAAAAGCATGAAAAGAAGAAATTAGCTAGAAATGAAGGCACGACTGCCAAAGTGTAGAGCTGAGGAGGAAACGCCGAACATGTACGAAGTTAATGGACTTGAACTTCAGTTGAGGTGGGAGGTTGTGGAGTGATTACTGCCATTAGGATGCAGGCGATCGTGAGTGGCCACGTGTGGGGACGAGCATCAGCCTGTTGAGAAGAACTTGTGGGAGAGTGTTTGTACGTCTGTGCACAGTCCTGACATTGAATGTCAGCCGGGATCCACTTATCCACTTCTAGTGGTCCCTCTTTCCCCTCGCCCGTTCCTTTATCTCAACATTTCTTCCTCGCTGCTTCCTCCCGGGCTGAAACCCATGAGAGTCGCAGTCCACTCAAGGAAAAAGGTCAGAGACATTTCTTCTCCTTTTCTCTCCGCCAATCACCCACACAGACGCCGCTCTTCCCCTTCCACTCGCGCATTCCTTCTTTTGTTCCTCACTTGTTTGAATATTTTATACGTCTTCGTCAAAGGAACATAATGTAACACATTGCGCCTGCATCATAATTTTTAAGCATAACGGACAAACATGTCATGAATTTCATATAACGTCGTGGTATAATGCAACAGCTCTGCAACACATCCTCCCTTCATTTGAACGTCTGCTTTACAGAGGCATCAAACGGTGTTTTCGGGGGCTGTAATTTGCGGCGCTGCTGAACTGAGCCGAGCTCGTACTGAAAGGTGATTCTAATACGTTGCGGCGCCGCAAATTACAGCTTCCAAAATGACCGTTAAGAGAAATCAGCACCTCTCTCCGCCAGATTCAATTAAAACTGAACATTATTTTAATGAATCGAGGATTTATCTGCAGGACTGTTCTATGAAGGCGTATCTGATACACTGGCAGATAATCGTTGTGTTGTTGTAAAAAGATAATTATAGTTATTTTCGACATGGGTGTTCCTTCCCGGTTCATTTCTTAATGATGACTTATTCTGAAAGATATTTCTGCAGTAAACATTGCTGTAAACACTCTAATTCTTTGTTTGTTCCTCCCCCCTGATCCATTCCAACTCTTCTAGTAGGAGTGTGGATGCAGTGCTACACAGACGACACACCGATGTATCCTCAAGCCCGCCGTAAACTAGGACCGTATGGGTCGTCAATCACACCCTCACAAACTGCCGATACTCCACGCTAACCTGGTACAGAGTGTGGTTCTTGTCCTTGAAGCAGGGCACGAGGCGAGTGTAGATCTGCAGGGAGTAGTAGTAGGCAGCAAGCTGGAGGGACAGGGCGGAATGACACTGCTTCTCAAAACACCTGTTGGCATCCAGCACCTGGAAGGACGGACAGAAGAAAGGATGCGGTCATCTTCATGTGAGCTGCTACTGTTGCAACGTAGCGCAGCAACATTAGCCTCCACCTACCTGAGGCAGGGCCAGTAAGTAGGACAGAGCCAGCATCATGTCCCTGGGAAATGCATCGTTGGCCAGCTGCAGCAACACTGGAAAGGAAGGAGGGATGCAGAGTCAGAGGGAGGCGATGACGTCTTAAACTAAGGCGACTCTCATCACACAGTTGATGACTGCTGACAACATCGCCTGTCAGAATACACCTCTCTGTGGGCCAGACAAAAGAGCGGGAGGGTAAAAATAGAAGAACAACGAAAAAGTCAAGGAGGTCCATTAACAAGCCCCCATAAGGTGATCCTGTCCATCTTCTTGCTGTTCCATTGTATGCACGTCTGCGTGTGTGTTTGCAGATGCTGTTTGTGTGTGCGTGCATGCACAAGCGTGCGCGTATGGTTTCTTGCACAAAAAAAAGTATTCATTATTCAAAGAGTAAGTACTTCTAATAAGTGCACTCCAGATGGATCCAAACTTTATCTAAGTGCACTTAAAAGTTGAGTTCCCTGAATGCCAAATTAGCCCTTTGCATATCTATTGACAGCGGAGGGGAGGGGAGGTGGGATCGTACGAGTTATGCGTCCAATTGAACAAGCGATCTGTCAAAACCGCTCATGTCAACAAGCCATTAGTCTTTTCCCAATCCCGATTCCATAATACATACGGTGCACGTTGCGCTATATATTAATTAAGCATAGGGTCATTCTTGATACGAGACTTTCTGCAGATGATGTTCAAAATGAGGCATCAACATCATTCTGGTCTGATGGAGAAGAAACAAATCAATGAAACTAATCAATGAGCTGATCACTCAGGGGTCGAACTAGATTTATGAAAACAAACTACAACATAATATATAAAAGGATGCAGAAATATATAACAGACAAAACTAGTAGTGGACTTGAATTCAAGGGCTGAGGTGGTGGAAATAAATGTGCTGCCAAGGTTGCTCTCCCCATCAGTGAAAACCCCAGAATCTCAGTTTACAGCACGATTTATCTCGACAGGAGCAAAGCCGAGGGGAAAATGTAAAACAAACACAATTGACAAGGAACACTGAGGCCTGGCACTGACAAATCTCAGAGAGGACTATTACGCTGCCCAAATGAGATACATTATCTATCGTCGCTCCCCGGAGTCTCGAGCGGAGACAGAAAAACACTGAGCTTAAACTGGGTCGATCTCAACCTGAGGCCAGGCGAGGTGGAAGAAGAACACGCAACACCATAAAAGGGAGAGAATGTCATTTGAGAAAAATCACTCGAAATATGGAGATTGTTAAAAAAAAAAAAATGAGTTTACAAATTGGAAGGAGACAGTGAACTTCTGATTTAGCCTTGGAGGATACGTTTGTATGGGGGAGAGAAAAAAAAGAATAACAGTTCAATATCCGCTCATGGAGGGACAAAGTTTTACAAACTTCAAAAGGAGAATATAATTTAGAAAAGAGGGGAGCTGTTCTGATGATTGAAGAGAGACAAGATACTGAAAGATAATTGTCAACAGAAGGTTCTCGACGGATTGAAGCGCTGACAGGTGGAGCCGGTCCGAACAAACGTTACATAAGTGGAATGCAACAAAGAAAAGATTTTTACAAGCTGCAAAAAATACGAAACAAATGTCGTCGGTCCTTCAGTGACAGCGGGATAAAAAAAGTTTAAGAAATGTTTAGAACTTGTGTTATGGATTTGGGGCACAGCAATCTTCTTCTGCTGCCTCTGAGGCTGGTAGGATTTGGAGGCTAGACAGAGCTTTGGTCTCACGGATGGATTTTATTCCAAGTTGTGGGCCCAGAGGCCACGCCAGGCCTACAAACACACACAAAACCACTTTAATTTCATTACATGAACACCATCCACAGGCTCCTTAGTTTATCAAACACACACCGACTCACTCGTTCACCTCACTTGAAGCGAACAGCGGGAGAGGAGCAGAGGCGCACGGAAAATCGCTGTGCAGTCTCAAACACGGGGAGAACAATGGCCTGTGTTGCTGAGAAAAGTCGGCGACAAAATGGAACAGACAGACAAAAAGCGGAGCCCGGCCGCTGGAAGAGAGAAGGAGCTGTGAACAAAAGGCACGCCTGTGTGGCTTTGGACACGAGCAGGCGACAACGGACACGTACGACTGGAGGTTTTGTGAGCGCACGTAGTCGTGTGTGAACAGGGGTGGAAAGATGCACCGGTTTAAAGAGCCATAACAGCTCTCTTGAGTAGATCCTTCTCTCCCCTCCTTCTCCTTCCTCTGGTTCCAATGAGTTACACCTCAGAATGCAGTGATTACACGCCTCTCTAAAGCTACTGATACCAATCGGGACAGGAATTACCAGAGGGATAACACACACACACACACACACACACACACACACACGCACACACTCAAACACACACAGAATAGATAACTCTGACTTAAAAGCATACAGTACCGCTGCTTGTGTGAGAGAGGAAGACAGAGACTGATAAGGAGGCACCACGAACAGAAAGGGGCGCATGAGACTGTGTGTGTGTGCGTGTGCCTGGTTTCCAAGGTTTTGTGTGTCAACACACACGTACACACTTACTCCAGCTAAATCAGGCACGTTGTTAGTGGGATGCTGAGACAGTGACTTATTACTACTTTACCTGTGCAGGCAGTGTGAAAACAACTGATTATGGCCTGGTCAACATGCAGCCAATGGCGGCACTGCTGTGTGTGTGTGTGAGATCAGTTTAGAGTCAGGTGTGTGTGTGTGTGTCTCTTTCTGTTTCTCCTCACATCACACAAGTGCCCGCTACGGCACCTTACTCAGCTCAATCCCATTGAGTCCTTTTCCACTTGTGTCATCATTAATTACCTCCACCTTATCTGGGCCAGGTGGAGAAAAAGAAATCAATATATTTATTTTCTGGAAAGGCCATCTCCCAGTCTGTTTTGGAGGACAGACGGCGTGGCGAGCCGATACGGGTGTCATTAATCGAAGGTAGTTATCGGATGCGATGCCTTCCAGAGCGGCTTTTCTCTTTCTTGACACGTCACCGCTCCTCCGCAGTTCTGAGGGGAAGGTGACTCTTACAAAGAGATATTCATTAGAATGGGAGAACTTTGCTGATATGTGTGTGAATGCATTTAGTGCTTCCTTTGTGTTGGATGTCTGGCCGTCCATGGGTCGAGTCTGGTCCTGCATTTCATCAGCGTCCATGTAGCAGCGTGCAGAAACACACACTCCATAACGGTTATTTTTGCAGCGGCACTGATTTTGGCGAGCAGCTGCGATCCATCACACAGCCTGGCCTTGATGTTTTGACTTGATATTATTCTTTATCGCCGCTGTGACCCGCCGTTATTTACCGTGGGATGTCGGTGTGTACATCCGTTAATCAATGAGAGGCTATTCAACCCGTGTTGTCGGCCACATTTGGTCTCCTCGGCTAGACGGAAGGGAGGGCGGGGCGGGGAGAGGACAGAACCACACTGCACTGTCTGCACATACCGCAGGTGCTCTGAGAGGGAGCATTGACAAACACTCAAGGTGGATCTGAAGGCATCTTGGACTGTAATCAACTGCACCGTATCTATTTGAATGAGTACGCCAGTGTGTGTGTGTGCACATCTGTGTTCATGTAGGTCTTTGTACGTGCATGCTTACACTCTGTAGCAGGAAACAGGGTTTTCCCTTCAGTTTTGGCTTCAGCCAATTTGCCCGTCCTCAGCAAAACCTCGGCAAAGTTTTCCGGAAGCACGTCTTTGTAGGATGAATACACATCTTGACTCTTGAGAAAAAGAGAAGAGAAGAGAGGGTGATAAAAAGAAATGCACAATACTTTGTTTTCTGAAAAGGGAATCCCCACAGAAGGAGAGCAGATCAGAAGATGACACAGGGAGATGCGGTTAATGTAAATGAGCTTTAAAAATACATTTGATTAGATTCCCTGTGAGTCAGGCGGATGAGAAATGGAGGAACTAAATGACCTTCAGAGCCAAATTCAGCTTCTCAAAACCTTTAAAGGATTCTTGTGATTTTGGAAGGTAAGCGACGACGCCTGTGCTCCCTCTGGTTTTACAGCTGTCGCTGTACCACCGAACCTTTCCTGTCTGTCTCTGCTGCTCTCTCTCTCTCTCTCTCTCCATCCATCTTTCTGTCATGTTTCATTTGTCGCCGTTTCTCTCTCAATAAGCCTGTCCTGCCCCCCAACCTCCTTCATTGAAACCGTTAAGGTAAAAAACCAATCCCATTGATCAGCCGGCCCATAGACGGATTGACGTGGGCAGCCGTTATTGGTGGACGGATGATGGAAGACGGATGGATGTTGGGGACGGAGCGGAAGAAGGGATTTGGAGAGGCCTATTAAAATGTCATGACGAGAGATGTATCAGCCCTCTCCGTTTCCCCTCGTGTCCACTCTTTTGGCTATCCACATGATTTGTGTCTCGGAGTAAAAGCCCAGCCATCGTCCGGGGCAACCATTTTCTAGGCATAAAGGTCAAACTACTCCTTTTCTTACTTTTTATCCTTTCTTCCCCCATTACTCCTGCTGTCGACGGTCTCCCCTTCTGGAGTGTTATGATATTCATCCGTCCCCATCAGTACAATGAACACAGCACCTCCACTGTTAGTGCTTTATATTTATCATACCCAGCTGCATTCGGCTGTTAACGTGCCATCACTCTTCTTCTTTTTGCTACACAGTTAGTACAAATTGCTTTTGGCATTAAACTATTTAGCCTCAGATCAATTTTGTCTCCACACCTTTTTTTTTTGAAGGATTTTATGAGGAGAAAAGAAAATCTGGTTAATTGCCTGAAGTCATGAACCTACTCGGGCATTTTTGTTGTGATTTCAGAAGGTAGCCGGAGGGAACAAAGGAGGAATGAGAGCGTTAGAGATGTAAAAAGATGAGAGAGATAATGACACTCACCGGGTCTACGTAGGGATTGTCAATGAGCTCCTGGTAAAAGGAGCAACAGCCTTGACGCTCCAGGTTGGAGTTCTCACACACCCCTTCCAGACTGGCGGCTGCAGCACCCTGACCCTGAGGAGCCATTAAAAACATCATTAAACTTTCACAACCTGCCCACAGCACTGTCATCTCTCTCTCTCTCTGTCTCACAGCTCACATCCTCTCCACTTTTCCTTTTCCTTAGTAACCGCAAGCCCCACCCCCCTTATCGCCGTCTCACCAAGAGACGCCATCAATCTCCACCCAGGCATCCACTGGGTCAGTCCAGCCGCCGGCAACCACCAGATATTGAAATATTCAACAGACGGGGCTCATCAATTATGCAAGAGATGAGCTCTGGATTAGTTGTTTTTGGTTGACATGTATGAAGTGTGTGAGTGCACATGTGACGCAAAAGTTTTGTCAATACGGTCGTTAGGAGTGCGTTCTTACTTGGAGCGGACGGAGGTAGTTGAGTGATTCCTTCCACCAGCGGTGATCACTGACTGCGGTCAGCACGGCCTTGGTGGTCACTCCTGTTGTGGTGAGCACTTCCATGGTTTTAGCTGTGGTCCTGTGAAGCAAGTCCCCCGCTGTCACAACAGGGGCGCCCAGAGTGGGAGCGAAGGCCTGGGGGCAAACCGGGCGGCAGCAGCGACAGACGAGACAAAAACACATGACAATGTTACTCTAGTGTCAGTCTGGTCGCCACCAAACTTTTATCTAATGCTTTGATACTACAGCATCAAAATGTGAGGGGGTCTACCTCCGCCCGTGCTACATCCCTCCACCATGTGAGGTGGAAATTGGCTCGGTAGTTTTAGCGTAATCCAGCTGACAGTCAGACAAACAAACAGGCAGAGGCGGGTTGAAAGTAAGCAGCTTAGTGAATTAATTCTTGTGACTGTGATTACACAGTTGAACCAAATACATCTGATTCAAATATTAGTTTCATAGCTCAAACTGCCAGACCAACAATATTTGCACTTCCTTTCCAAAAGTGATGACGGATTCTTCAATGAACTTATCTTTTCAGTCTTTCTTTAAAATGAACAAAGATTTACAAATGGATGTTTCATGGCGCCGTGACTTCAGTTAGTCGTGCTCCTGAAGCCGCACCATTAATCTTCATGGTGTATTGGTCATGGCAAAAATTGGAAAGGATTTTTAAAACCGCATTTTAGAGGGCCAGTGGGACCGGAGCCAAATCATTTAGTGTGCTTCATCAATACTTTATTTGGCAGGGGATTGAGGGTCAAGGAGGGAAAGGGACTCGAACACACAAGCACTCAAGATGTTTGTAAACACACACACACACACACACACACACAAACCCATGTGACACACCTTCAGAGACCACGCACACATCTGGAGGTCTTACTTATTCAGCAGTGAGCAGTGGGTACATGAACACCACAATAAAATG
>CAAKHC010012488.1:0-15656 GCA_901007825.1 Macroramphosus scolopax
ACAGGACTTCACTGTCTGGTACCAGAGGAACCACCTCCAGCTCAACACTAGCAGGACCAAGGAGCTGGTACCAGAGGAACCACCTCCAGCTCAACACTAACAGGACCAAGGAGCTGGTGGTGGACTTCCGAAGGCGCACACACACACACACAACGGTGAACATCCATGGAACGGACATTGACTGTGTAACATCCTACAAGTACCTGGGTGTTCACCTGAACAATAAACTGGACTGGTCTGACAACTCTACTGCTCTCTAGAAGAAGGGTCAGAGCAGACTCTTTCTGCTCAGGAGACTCAGGTCTTTTGGAGTGGAGGGGGCTCTCCTCAAGTCCTTCTTTGACTCTGTGGTGGCACCAGCCATCTTCTACGGGTCGGTCTGCTGGAGCAGTAGCATCTCAGCTACTGACAGGAAGAGACTGAACAGACTGGTGAAGAAGGCCAGCTCTGTCCTGGGCTGCCCTCTTGACCCTGTGGAGGTGGTGGGAGACAGGAGGATGATGCCCAAGCTGTCCTCTCTGTTGGACAACACGTCCCACCCCCTACAGGACACTCTAACATCTCTGGGCAGCTGGTTCAGTGACAGGCTGATTCACCCTCGGTGTCTCAGGGAGAGATACCACAGGTCTTTCCTCCCTGCAGCAGTCAGACTCTTTAATCAGAACTGTTCCCAGTGAACACACAAGGACTCACTGTCTTCATTTCAATACTGTGTGTACAAGGTGTAATACCTCTATGTACAATACTTAACTTATCCACTACATGTAACATCACTGCTCTTCATCTTTACTGCAATACTGTGCTGTACAAGGTGCAACACCTCTATGTGCAATACTTAACTATCCATTACATGTAACATCACTGCTCTTACCTCTCCAATACTGTAGCTTCTATGTAGCTTATTTATCATATCAGGTGGAAATATCACTTACTCATTAGTTCTTATTTCTGATGATTCATCTAGACATCTGTACTCATTCATTTGCTATCATGTTTTTATAAATGATCTTTACTGTGTTCACTATCATCTTTGCTGCTGTAATGCTGCAAATTTCCCTGTCAGGGGACGAATAAAGGTTTATTTTATCTAATCGAATCTAACAGAATGTCAATGAACAGGTAGGCTCATTGACTCAACATTGGCTCAACATTCATTAAAAGAATGAATGTGTTCAATTTAACCTGCTGACTTTACCCTCCTCACTTTGGCTTTTTTATTCTCCTTCTTTCTGCTTCTGTCTGGTCACTTCCTTTGAATAAATAGGAAGTAGAATTACTAATATTGAATACATTTAATTAAAACATAAATACAGTCTATATGCACAATTACATGCCAGTAACATAACAGTAACACTTTTGAGAATGTTGAAACCTAAATTGGTATATTATATGATATGACTCAGCCCAAGCTGTAATATTGTTCTGTTTACACTCAGACAGATATCCAGTTATTCTGAGGTTCCATCCACAAGTAAGCTGTCCTTACTTGACACACATGCTGACCTTGTAACAGGACACTGTTGATGTGTCCTGACTTTTATTGTGCATCATTTCATAGGTGTGTGATACGATATTGAGTCACACGATTGAGAGATGTTCCCTTAACTCTATCATCTCTAATTAATATTAAGAGATGAATTGATATTTGTTTTTTAAGATTATCAGGGAGTGGTTAAGCTTTAAAATGCTAGGCTGTTTTTTTTTAACATGTTTTGAGAGTTCTGTTTCCAAAATGTTTGCCTCCAGTATATCAGTACTGAATTACACAGGCAAAAGTGAACAGTTTTCATAGGGTGCAGTGTTACTTCTTTTTTTGCAACTTCTTTTTTTATTATTCTCATTATCAGTTCAGTGTTAAACATTTTCATTGTACAAAATATATTTTCCTGACATTGACAGCTTGCAAGTAATAACATTACACACAAATTAACCAGAGAACAAATGAAAACCCTCATACATTACACCTCGGCATTATTGTTAGAATAGTCTAAAGAAGAAGATAATAAAATAATTACAGAGAGAGAATAAATAAAATAAAATAAAATAAAATAAAATAAAATAAAATAAAATAAAATAAAATAAAATAAAATAAAATAAAATAAAATAAAATAAAATTAAATAAAATAAAATAAAATAAAAAAGGGGGGGGAAAGGAGGAGAAAGGGGAAAAAAAGAGGGGGGGTTCCTGCTAAGCCTCTCTGCGTGCAAAAGGAGTCCATTTTTTAATAAATTGTTCATTTTGTATCCTCAACAAGTAAGTCAATCTTTCCATATCTCTAATCTCCTTAACCTTATTCAGGGTATTGAATACTCTATTAATGTCATTAAAAACTGCATTCCAGAACTGCAGTATCTTAGGACACATCCAAAAAATATGGGTATGATTACCAACCTGTTCACCACATTGTCTCCAGCATTCACTTGATGGAGTGGTTCCAGCTCTGGCAGTCAATAAAGGGGTTTTGAAAAATCTAGTCCACTGGTACTCCCTCCAGGAATTAGAGTTGGACAGTGTTACTTCTATTGACCTGACGAGCAGGTTGCCTACTTGCTGCCAATACAATGAAATTAAAGCTCCATATCTTATACAATGCACATTATTAACTTCTTCCTCTCACAGGTAATTCCAGCTGCTGCTCTGAGGACGAATACACAGACAGCATGAACCTACATTACCTGGAAAAGCAGCCAGTGATGTTGAACTTCATGGACCTGAAGAACTCTTCTTCCTCCCACTAGACCTTGATAAGTATTTAATTGTGTCTTTAAAACTAGCCATGTTTGTCTATTGAATCAAATTATTTTTTTATGCATAATTTTTGACAGAGCAGAGCCTGCACAGATCATTAGTTAGTCAATGTGGATGCAATGTGTCCTTCAATTGACTATAGAAAAGGACAGTGTTGCTTTTGCAACTTTGCTTAACCGTTTCCTTTTCTGTTTCTTTCAGGCTTTGTGGACTTCCAGATGTACCAGGAGCTGATCAGATCAAATGCCATGAGGACAATTCCTTCTTTAAGCGCTTTGTGTCAGAGATGGTGAGCAACATCATGCAGGAGAGCTGCACCACCTGCAGCAACATGCTCAGGGACTTGGGAGAGTTTTTCTACTTTGAGATGATACCTCCTGAGGGGTAGTTAAATTTGTATTCTGACAAATAGAGAACTTTTTTATTGACAGGCTTATCATTTCACAGTACTCCACTGTTGTGGATTACTCCATGATTCTCAATGTAACGTCCTCATGGACAGGAAATAACAGACTAAAAAACACGTTAAAGCACGGTGCAAAAGCCAGGTCATTCTATACTGCATTAATTTGAAATGGGCGTCCTTGATAAATTGGCAGAGGATGTTTTTGGAAAAATCAATTCTTGTCTCATGTCTTTTGTGAAATAGTTTAAGAAAGGTTAAATAACAGTGAATTGGACACCACAGCAACACTAGCAGTAGAGGGGCTGCATCTATGGAGAGGTACCCTGATTAGTAAACAGTTCCTCTTCACACATGTTCCCACGCACAGCTGCTACTGACCAGATATCTTTCAGATGAGATGCTGACCAGGATGAGATCATCTCCCACGCACGCACGCACGCACGCACGCACGCACGCACGCACGCACGCACGCACGCACGCACGCACGCACGCACGCACGCACGCACGCACGCACGCACGCACGCACGCACAAAGAAGTCCAGAATATAAAACAGAATAGTCGATGACACATAGACCAAGCCGCCTACATTTTTGCAGCTGTTAAAAATTTGGGTCAAATTGCTGCAGCAGGTCAATAACAAGAAGGAGGTAAACCATGTTCTTAACAGGGAAAACATATACTGACAGAATCTGCCCAATCAGAGAAACATAGCAACAGCCTGCCGTTTAATTCCAGGTGAATAAATTATAACCATGTCTTCAGTTAAGAAGCCAACTGGACCAGAATGAAGCCGTTTCACAGCAATGAGAGTCGATGATTGTTCTCTGTGGGATTTTTGCTATTAACCATAGCCAACGGATCAATTCCAACTATACAATATATTGATGAATGCAGCTTTAAAATAATACTGTGTGGGTGAGAACAAAGTAATGAGAGGTGGTCTGGAGGGAATAGACGTATTTTATTCATCATGAAAGCCACACAATAACAAAGTAACAGAAATCTGTTGATTACTACCTGTGGTATCTTGCAGTCCACATCAAAAGCCAGTTTGTCTGTGGATGAGCGGGAGCTGGACAGACGGCACAGGTGCTGAAAATAAAAACACAATCAATCCACTGAATCAATTAGAGCAGCATCTACATTACTTAAAACAAGCCCTCCAAATTATCCAACAGAGAATTAACCAAAGAGGCACAATGTTCTCATCTTACTACGGTGTGAATAAACCTATTTTCAAAAACCCAGAACGTTCTTTAAAGTTTAGAAAATGATACGGTATTAAAAAAAATACAATAGTCACACACTTAAATTCATTCAATCCTATTTTAGTCTGTCAAGACTCTATGTGACTCTATATTTCTCTATGTGACATGGAGCGACCAGGCAGGAAACCAGGAAGATGTTTTAAAGCACCAGAAACTAGCTCAGAAGTCTCAGTATGGACGTGATGACAGCGGCAACAAAAAACAGACAGCCTACATCATATTGCGTCAAGACAAAATAATTGGGTGATCTTACAATGCAATATTTAGATATGATCCATATTATAATGTTTCAATATTAATTGGATGCAACCAAAACTTGTGGATCCTGCTTCTACTCATTTGTTACATGACAATGTGTTTTGAATTAAATTATTGAGTTAAATGCACAGAAGAATTTCCCTTGAGGGATTAATACATTATACTAAATGAAATAAAGAAAAATGTACTCGGATACCACGTGTTGTACATTTATCCAGCCTACAGGTCCTGGGTACCAGGTTGCTTTAAGGGCATGTAATAGAAGAGACAAGACTGTTCAATAAAAATCTTAAGTGTTCAAAATTCAAAAAGTTCAGCTTTCAAACCTCTCATCCAGGAGACCAGCCTGCTCCCTCGCCACCACGGACAATTTGCATCAAGACTGAGCTTCTGAGTGCTGAGTGAGAGGGCGCAGTTTCTCTGGAGAGGGCATTATCAGGCCGAAAGCCTACCTATCACATAAATATAATTCAGAGAAGCAGATCTTGCGTGATAACATTTTAACTCGACAAGGATGAAAAAACACTTGATCTCAAACCCTGACGTCACAAACTCCGATACAGTAGGTGGTGGTACAAGTTGGTTTGCAATCTGCCATTAAATTCAGTCAAGAAGAAGATTGAGGTTTCCGTTTCCGGTTTACGCCACCATAGACTTGACAGCCGTGAGTTCGCTGGCTCTGAAGGTTTGATCAGAAGTAACATTAGAAAAATACAAATGAGAAGGGATGGAAGACAAAACACAGATACAAGAAGCTATTAAAACCCAAGGTGAAGTGGTTCGGAAGTTGAAATCAGAGAAGGCGAGCAAAGAGCAGGTCAGTAAAAGATTTTGGCAGTGGTGTTAAATTGTGATGTACTTTAACTTCCATGTGGTATTTTACCATTAGGACATTTAACGATTAAATTGCGTGATTTATATTGCAGGAACTGTTAAGTTCATTGCTAGGTGAGTCAACATGGAATTTCTCTGGATATGAGTGATGTATAGGGTAGCTGGGTCCATAAAAGACAGAAAGCGGTTAAAGTTAGCTTACTATTTAGTTTGCTATCCTGTGGTTTTTTTTTTAGCGCTCTAGAGGGGCACTTGCCATCTTAGCTGAACCGGCTAACATTAGCCTAGTGATAGGTCGGGCGGAGCAGCTAACCAGCCGGCCCTTTCTCTTCCTGTTCGGTTAGCTAGTTTGTATTAACATAGTGGTAACGTTATGGAGCTGATAGAAAGGCAGACCAAAAAACAAACATAAGAAATTTAATTTCGAGAGGGACAATTTTCTCTACTCAGGAGATGTATTTAACTTACACATGTATCTATAGCGTACCTGAGCTAAAGCTAAATGTGTTAGGTACGCTGCCTCAATAACTTGCCCTATTTACATACACGGATGTTGACAGAATTTTGGAAGAACTAGCCAGGTCTCTGTAGTCAGGTTTCTTCTAGTGTCATCTTGTTATTATATCTGTCAGGCACAGAATGACACAGCTTGTTTTTTATATCAGCAAAGACACAAAACGTTACTTATGACAAATCCTAGGTGCCAGTCATTGTTTCTGAAATAAAGATGTTAATTTGATTTCAAGTTGTTCATCTGTAATATCTATCACATTGATATTCTTGATGGTATAGTCCGTAGAAGGTACCAAGTAGGTCGAGGGAAAATTCGACAGTGAAGGTGTCAGAGACTGTAAACTTACAGCATGTGATCAATCTTCCATTTTTTTCTATCTCTAATTGTTGTGAAAATGTACTATGTATTTTAAGTAAATCCTTAACACTGTCTCCAAGGAGCTGCATGAGTGGCTGCAGCTTTTCAGTGGGAATTTTCCACCGATGTATTTTAATTATTATTACATTGTTATAATTAGTATCAAATTGTCTAAATATAAACCAAACTCCTAAACATTTGTTTTGGTCAAATTCAAGGTTCAAGGTAAAAATTGCTGTGATATTCAAAATACTGAATTTCACACACATTTTTTCCGCTACATCCCTAATGCCACCAAATTCCCCTTTGCATTCATATACGGTTGCTGGTTACATCGTTCATGCTCAATATTCCTGTATTTTTTTTCTCTATTGATCATTTGGATCCAAATGAGAAAATGGGGCCCGGGTTTAAAAATACCGTAATTATTCTTTAACCAACATTTGAACTAAGAAGGCTCTAAGTACAGTAAATACACTATACACAGGGGTTGATCAAAGGACCAGTGCAGGACCCAGTCCGTCTATTTTCTGTTTATCTTTTTGTCCGTCCTCCTGTGTGTCTGTCTGCATGTCCATCTGTCTATGTGTCAATTTGACTGTCTGTGGGCTGCAATAGGCTGGCTGCTATGATTGACTTGGTACATCTCATGTTCTATCTTCCACGTCTGTGATGATGATGATTCGTCATGCCCCGCACTCCCCTAGTGCTAGGGTTGCTTACCCCTTTTCTCCTGTTCTTCCTACCTGACCCGGGATGACCTTGACCTGCATCAATCTTCCTCACCTCATCGATCTCATCTTCTGGGCCGTCCACTTCTTGTTTTTCTACTCACCATTGTGGCTGTGGCTGGCTCCTGGACAATACCACTGGATAACGGTCTGCCCATGATGCACTCGTGAACTTTGATGGTCCAACTTTTTTTGTATATCCTGTGTTGTTGGATGAACATGCTGGTCATGTTTTGTGTTCGTGCCTGCTCTGGTCTGGTTGGCTTTCGTCCTGCAACATGTATCCGATCCCTGCATTCTCTCCGGGGAATCACTGTGGCACAGGTAGGCATCTGGTGAAGTTTGTACATGTTTCATGTAGTGTGAAGCCTGTAATTTGTCCAGGTTTTTTGCCGATTATGATAAATGCACAATGGCAGTTTTAGTCCTATAAGTTTTGATCTCATGGTTTGTGTATTGCAGATTGATGATGAAGTAGCCAAACTGCTGCAGCTGAAGGCTCAACTAGGAGGAGAGGATGTCAAACATCAATTTGTCCTCAAAACAGCAAAGGTAAGGCCACAGGGCTGCTGTCTTCAAACACAGATTTGTTTAAGATACAATCTCATGCAATCAAATGTGCAATCTTTATCACGGTTATGGAGGACTATAGCTGCCTTGCTCATGAGGAAGAAAGGAAAGGTAAATGCAGGAAAGGGAAATTGAAATGCCTATCAACAATTTAAGCAACTCAAACGCACTCCAGCAACTATCTGTTTTTATTGTTTTTCCTCCACTCCTCCGGAGATTCACATGACATTTGTTCTACTGCTTGACCTCAAGAAATGCTGCTTGCAGCTGTTAATTTATTCAAATGAATGTCTTTGTCTTATTTATTTTCATATTTTTTAATTGAGGCTTTATTTAAATATTCATTTAATAATTTATGTTTATTGCTGTTTTAGTCCTCCATACAGGATATCTCATTTGGATCAGGAGACTGTAGTGTTTTCATTGGTATCATAGGTTTCCACCCAAATGTAATGCAAATCTTTATCAGCGTTCCCGGCAAATACATAAAAGTAGATTTTTTTTAGATTTTTTTTTTTTTTATCCACTGCACTTGGATGTTAAATAGGAGGTGTCCTTAAACCATTGTAGAAGAAGAGGGCACAATAGTTTGAAAACAGTCAAAGCTATAAAAATATGTGGAGCACATGATGGAAATTATGAAATTAGTTCTTTTCGTGTATTTATTTAAGTAGCATTAGTGTCCTCATTACAACACACAAGTTCTTCTACAAACAGAAAATGTTTTTCTTTGTCAGGGAACGAGAGACTACAACCCCAAGCAGATGGCCATCAGAGAGAGAGTTTTCAACACCATCATAAGCTGCTTCAAACGCCACGGAGCAGAAACCATTGACACACCTGTTTTTGAACTAAAGGTCCGACTTCACACAAACTGTAACATACTCAAACATATATTGTATGTGTTCATGCACCGAGTGGAAAACTAGAAGCCCATTGTCATACGAAAACAAAGGTTTTGGGTCTTCCTGTTGGTGTGTAGGAAACGTTGACGGGGAAGTATGGAGAGGACTCCAAGCTCATCTATGACCTCAAAGACCAAGGAGGTGAGCTGCTGTCTCTCAGATATGACCTCACTGTATCCTTGAAATGCACACAGCCCAGAGTTTCTGTTTGCTTCACATGGCTGCTACCTGCATGAGACAGTCCTAATGTCAACACGGTGCAAGCTGGAGTTCAGCACATACAGTGGGGAGAACAAGTATTTGATACACTGCCGATTTTGCAGGTTTTCCCACTTACAAAGCATGTAGAAGTCTGTAATTTTTATTAACTGTGAAGGACGGAATCTAAAACAAAAATCCAGAAAATCGCACAATTATTTGATCACCTACCAACCAGTAAGAATTCCGACTCTCACAGACCTGTTAGTTCTTCTTCAAGAAGCCCTCCTGTTCTCCACTCATTACCTGCACATGTTTGAACTTGTTACCTGTATAAAAGACACCTGTCCACACACTCAATCAAACAGACTCCAACCTCTCCACATTGGTCAAGACCAGAGAGCTGTGTAAGACATCAGGGATTAAAATTGTAGACTGCACAAGGCTGGGATGGGCTACAGGACAATAGGCAAGCAGCTTGATGAGAAGGAAACAACTGTTGGCGCAATTATTAGAAAATGGAAGACGTTCAAGATGACGGTCAATCTCCCTCAGTCTGGGGCTCCATGCAAGATCTCACCTCGTGGGGCATCAATGATCATGATGAAGGTGAGGGATCAGCCCAGAACTACACGGCAGGACCTGGTGAATGACCTAAAGAGAGCTGGGACCACAGTCTCAAAGAAAACCATTAGTAACACACTACGCCGTCATGGGTTAAAATCCTGCAGCGCACGCAAGGTCCCCCGCTCAAGCCAGCGCATGTCTAGGCCCGTCTGAAGTTTGCCAATAACCATCTGGATGATCCAGAGGAGGAATTGGAGAAGGTAATGTGGTCTGATGAGACAAAAATAGAGCTTTTGGTCTAAACTCCACTCGCCGTGTTTGGAGGAAGAAGGATGAGTACAACCCCGAGAACACCATCCCAACCGTGAAGCACGGAGGTGGAAACATCATTCTTTGGGGATGCTTTTCAGCAAAGGGGACAGGACGACTGCACCGTACTGAGGGGAGGATGGATGGGGCAATGTATCACAAGATCTTGGCCAACAACCTCCTTACCTCAGTAAGAGCATTGAAGATGGGTCGTGGCTGGGTACTCCAGCATGACGACCCGAAACACACAGCCAGGGCAACGAAGGAGTGGCTCTGTAAGAAGCTTCTCAAATTCCTGGAGTGGCCTAGCCAGTCTCCAGACCTGAACCAAATAGAAAGTCTTTGGAGGGAGCTGAAAGTCTGTTTTGCCCAGCGACATCCCCGAAACCTGAAGGATCTGGAGAAGATCTGTATGGAGGAGTGGGCCAAAATCCCTGCTGCAATGTCTGCAAACCTGGTCAAGAACTACAGGAAACGTCTGAACTCTGGAATTGCAAACAAAGGTTTCTGTACTAAATATTAAGTTCTGTTTTTCTGATGTATCAAATACTTATGTCATGCAATGTCAGCAGATCAAGATGCTGATTAGACACTTTTACTGTGACCAGTCTGTTACTGTGACCAGTCTTTTTCAAAAAGCCACAGTCCATAGGAATTGATTTTGGATTTAAAAGATACCTGTGTACATGTAGACCAGGCTTAAATCTACTAAGGAAGTGATATTTTAACTGTCGTTTTATTTAAGTGCTGCTAGTTGTTTGAGCCATTCATTTTATCACGGTTATATTCCTCAGTTACACACCACTGAGCAGCAAGTCAGGAGGTTTCTCTACGGTCAGCAGCTGTAATCCCTGCAGAAATAACAGGCCTTCACTGGCTGCAATTCCATATCAAACCATCAAATCAACGTTTTTGTTCTCTAGTGGGAAATAACATTGGAATACTGAGTGCTTTGGGTTTTTTTTTGCCAAGTGTCACATATTCAAGGGTTAGAGCTGCCATACAATCAGCTGCAGCATTTGACCCTTGTGGCTGAACCGCAGTGGCAGCCATTACAATAGAATGAACCTGTCATCCGTGATTTATAGGCTGGACTGCAAGGGTAGGCAAGCACTCTTCATCACGTTCTAGCCTTACAAGCACACATAAACCTCAATGGTGTCACTGATATGTCAATGCAATTGCTCATCCGTTCGCTGGCACAATAACAGCACTTCCCCGGGACATTTGTAGAGGCCCAATCTTAACATCAGTTCTTCTTCCTTTCCATCTTGTACTGGCATCTATATATCACTTGCAATGGTTTCACTTTCCTCATCTGAATTCCATACAAATGTCACTGGATACAAGAAAGTATTTAACCTTTACTAAAGGTGCAGGTTGTTTTCTGAACACGTATGTTTCTGGTGTTTAGAAAACAACATACTGGATCATCAGCTTTGTCTACGGGGGTCAATTCAAAGAAGCAGGTTGACTCGGGTCATCTGGAGAACTTCCCAGAATAAATCTAAGAGCCAACTGGGATTAATAAAAAAAATGTAATTTCTCCTCAGTTTCTTCAAAAGCCGTTTTAATTGGTTCAAATGCGTTAAAACCAGCCATGTCTACATTTACCTGCCAAGGACCTCTGGGGCCATGCAGATATATATTCTGAAGTCTGATACTGTTAAATGATCTGATTTAATGAGGTTATTCTTTTCACAATAAAACAAAGGGAAACACGAGTGCCTGGAAAAACCTCACTGTTCTAAGCTCTTCTTGAATAACATCTCCTTTAAGGGATCCCAAATTCTTCCAGCGCTTCAAAACCAATGTCATCAGTCAACACTTCCTTTTGCTGCTCCTTTCCACCCGTAGACGAGACTACTGGGCCGAAAATCAAATATCTTCATATGATGTTCTTCAGTACTTCAGTACAGAGTATGTACTCCGACTACAGTTGGAGCAGGACACATTTACAGTACATCAACCTGCCGAAACTGAACTGCCCTGTGAAGAGAAACACCAGCATGAGCCATTTGTTCGTATGTCTGAATACGACGAACAGACTCGTAACCTCTGTCAGAGTATTACTGCAGTCTGCAGAACAGAAGCAGAATTTGAGGTTTCTTTGGAGTAGATTGATGGGTTAAGAAAGCGTGACAACAAGGGTAAACATTGTTTTCTTTAAACCATAACTGCAATTATTCCCGAACCTCAAGACCACTTCAAAGGTAATCTGAACCAGCTAGCGCTTCTGATTCCTCGCTCCAAAACAACAGTCGGGTGCACACTACCAAAGTTGAATGCTAACTTCCTTAGCAGGGCAAAACTCTCATTTCACCAGTCAATTCATATTCCAACACTCACCGATGGACACAAGCTCTCAGTACTGACCGAAAGATTGAGATCATATTCAAGTAGCCAAAAGGAATTTATCCCGTAGGGCGGCTTGACTGGTCGCTTCTCCGTCACACTACAGTGACTCACAGTGGCCGGATGAAGAGCGAGAGAGAGAGATCAGAGTAAAGCCGCAGCTCTTTCAAGCTGCATTGACTCAGGTTTACCTCTCGAGGAACAAAGTGATACCACAAGACGGACTTGTGTGAGCTTGTTCTGGAGTCCACAAATGATCCTTTTAAACGTTTTGAGTAGTTTTGTGCTTATATCAAACCAGACCTTTGCTATAAGCAGTCACACGAATATTTGACAGTCCCCTGTCACATTTACATGAAATGGAGCATCGTCCTCCTCAGCACCACCAGTGTCTGCAGGAGGGCCGGAGGCTCCTTCATATAGGAAGCACCTCTTCATCGGACCACCTGCTACCTTGTTCTGCTTCAGCCCAAAGTCACAATGTCTATACACATTAAACATTTTCTCTTCATTAAAAATTTCTCTGCTGTCTTTCTCCAGTTGGAAATCTCTCCAGATTGAATAGTTATGGGGAACACCGGCAACTGACATGGAGAAAACCTTGAGCTTTAGTTTGCAGGACAGGTCAGTCGTTCTGGATATCAGCCGGTTTAAGAGCAGAGTAGACACGGGGCAGAGAATAAGGCTGGATAATTGGAGAAAGAGCTGATGTCATCCACCCTCTTAGCACAATAGGGTGACGGGGGATACAGAATTGGAGGGAATTAACTTGCAGGATCTTTGACTCACCACGCTGCCACGCAGGCATGCTGCTAAACACACCGCCAACACAATTATCAACAGATGAACCGTGATAAACAGCTCGAGGCGATGTTTGACAGAAACACCGCCAACTGGACCTCATGAGTAAACTATGTTGTGTTGTGAAGCAAAAACACATTGGTGACAATTGGTTCCTTAATTCCTGATTTTGAAAGCATTCTCAATAAACACAATAAGGCTCAAAGTGGACGGCCAAGATTCCAGAAATTAAATCCCACAACAGACATAATGTAGAATGAACAAACATCTGGACGTTGATATGAACCCCAACTGGACAAAGAGTACAAAGCTCCAGCTTCTTCTCCACAGAACTTTGTATAAAATATGTATTATTTATATATTAGTGTACAGCCTCTTTCGGCCTCTTAGATCAGAGTTTCACAGCCCACTGGTCACATGACATCAAAGGTTGTCAAAGTGAGACAATAATTCAGAAATAAAACGTACACTTTTATAACTTTGTATGTTATTATAGGCAGCTATTACTTTATTATAATGTTGATCCCTCTGTGCTTTAGTATCACTGTCTATCAAGCCAGGAACAACAGATCACTCATTTTGAGCTCAGTTTGATTGTCAATATTTGGTTACAGGGATCAAACTTTTCTGGTATAAATCTAAAAAAAAGTTCTCTTTTTCCCAAATATAAAATCTGTACAGCTGTTTAGCATTAGAATCTATTTCCTGTGTGATGAAGTGGGGCCTGGGATTACTGTGGCACTTACTAGTCCATACTAGTGATTGTGCACTGAAAGAGTTC
Source organism: Macroramphosus scolopax (assembly GCA_901007825.1). Lineage (NCBI taxonomy): Eukaryota > Metazoa > Chordata > Actinopteri > Syngnathiformes > Centriscidae > Macroramphosus > Macroramphosus scolopax. Next base: position 13,605 of record CAAKHC010012488.1, read on the forward strand.
AGTAAATCTTACCAGAGGGCTGCACATCTTCTCCTGGAGGGGGGGCCCAACACGGGGCAGGACCGAGTTTGGATGAGCAGTCCTAGTTGTTTTTTTTTGTTTCAAGCCAGGAGAACCAGTGCCTCTACGAGCTCTCTGGACCATTTACACACACTCTTATGTAAGCCTCGTCCTGTGCTATAAGTACAATGGACGGCATTAATCAATGGTTTGTATGCAGAGTTCTGATCTTGACTTGTGCAGACGAGCAACCTTTGTCACTGGTTGTTATAATATCTCATAATTTGTTAGTTCCTCTCAAATGCATTATAAATGACTGTCACAGAAAGGTTTATATTTGTGTTTTCCATCTGCTACAGCCGATCCTGTGACGTGAGCAAAACGACGAACGCAGCAGCTGCTCTCGAGGGTAATCTGCAGCAGCTCCACATCAGAAGATTGAAAGGCCCTTCTTAGTCGGTGAGTAAAATCGTAATAAGTTCAGTTAGTTGGGTTACAAATAGAAATAGATACTTACTGCTGTTGAATGTGCTGTTGGATGTAATGTGGTCGTACGAGCTGCGGGGCAGGTTTGACAGTTAGTTTCATCTGGGCCATGTTGTTAGCTGGAGGGGCGGCGGAGTCACCACGGTAACCACTGGGATGCACTTGTTGAGGTATGGGCCGCTGCGGTACCACGTTGTGTCCATTGTTGGATCCGGTGCCGTGTCCATCCGTGTTACCTGTGGTGTGACCGTTGGTCGGTGCGTGTACAGGCGGTGCTGGGAAGGGGCGTGTGGGCACCGTCTTCTGCTCGCATGACTTCCCATTGGAGCCAGGCTTGCAGACACAGAGCTGAGGCCTTAGGCACATTCCTCCATTCTTGCACTGAGGGTTACAGTTAGCTGCAACACAGAATCAGGACAGAGGAGGGAGAGATGGAGAGTGAGGAGGGTTGATGATGCTAACAGTAAACAAGCATAATGATAAACTGGACTCATCATCATTCTAATTACAAACATGATCTACTGTCTTCACCTGTAACGCTGGGAACTGGAATAGATGTTCATTTCATTAAGAACATTGTCAACAATGCTACTTGTGACGTCCGTAAAATGATCATTTCAAATATCACAAAGATTCTTAGTACAACATGACAAAACTCTGAATTTACAGAATTCTTAGATTTATGATGTTTTCAAAAAAAAAAGTCTCTGGTAATTCTAAAAGTTATTCACAAAGCATTTTAGAGAGCTGCTAAAATGAAAACTGCTAGGAACAGGAAGGAGGACTTCTTCAAAGACATACAGTACATTCTCCGAACCCTGAGTGACGGTGAGTTACTGACACACTGCAGATAACGTCATGCAGGTATCATGTTTCTCTCTCTCTCTCGTAAACAACAGACTTGTTTTAAAGTTACAGCAAACTAAATAAATACAACAACTATCAGCACGTGAATAAGCTACTGCATACGGCTGTTCAAATATTTGATTATGTTATTTTCCAACAGATGTTTATGAAATAAAATGAATATTGTACAGAGATTTCATTCTTCATTCTGTCACCAGGAGTGCATTTTAATTCCTATACTAGTTTGTTTGTTTGTTAGTTCTTTTGATCAACCTATCAAATCCTTTAAAAGAACTGGTCATACATAGCGAGCTGATTGACCTCCTCACCGAGGTAACGGCTTGTGTCCCGATACCAGAGCGTTGTTGTAATCGATACCACTTTTATGATTCTTGATGCCAAATAATAGCAAAGTAATAAATCAAACAGATGAAAGCATTACAAAGTACAGTAGTTCATCTAATAAAAACCTGCTGCACATACAAACATGCATTCAGTGTTTCCAATTAACCGTTGTTTCTTAATTAGCCGAAAATATTTTGACATTCATAATAACGGTGATTTTACTCAACGACGCTGCCAGGAAAGTTGCTGTGTGTGTGTGTGTGTGTGTGTGTGTGTGTGCGTGTCCCAGGTAGGTGTATATGTGTGTGTGTGTGTGTTTGATCTGCTGTCCCTAACAAATACATTAACATATTCCCAATTTTCAACATTTACAAT
>CAAKHC010012490.1:3382-28607 GCA_901007825.1 Macroramphosus scolopax
CCTCTTCCCCCCCCTCTTCCCCCCCCCCCCCCCCCCTCCGATACTCGTACTCTCCAAGGCAACACGTCACAACAGAACATCACAGCGACACGTGACAGAGACGGGAGCTCGAGGGGATGAAAACACAGAGCCGGATTCACACACCGACGCCCGCTGCGTGTGCGCTTTCATGGCGGAGGAGACCGAAAAAAATGAAAGACAGTCAAAAAACAACAACTTGAATAAGCAACAAACGCCGTGCGTGTGCGGTGTTTACACGCTAACATACATGTGACAAGCAATCATGTGTTAGTGGGACTGACATCTTCTGTTGAACATCAGAGGAGAAGCTGCGGCGCACCTCAGGGAATTACTCAGCATTCCTCAGTCGAGCTGCGTTAGCGCACAGAGCCGGGAGACGTGCGAGTCGCAGGGCGCCCGGCTTTGATCGCCCCCCTACGATCCCACCGCCGGGAAGAGGGGAATGTGCTTGGAGGGGGTCCCTCAGGGAACACACACATACTCATATACATCTTCAAAAGATGTACACGTGCACACGCACTGTGTTTCTTTTTCCACTTTCATTTCTCCAAACAAAAGACATACACACTGCCCACGCATGCATAGTAATAATCGAGTGCTTTTGATCCTCCCCGAGTCTTTCTTTCCCTCCCTGACCCGCATTACATAAACGCACGAACACCGTCTTCATTTTAACACACACATTTCTCAGCCAACCAACACAAACAAACCTGTGTGCCAAGCAATGCCAGTGAGGAAATACGTACCAGCAGTGGCATGCACAGGAAAGGGAATATATAAAAACACGCCCGGGCGGCGAGATTCATGCAGACCAGGAAGGTGCCAGTGCCCTTCTGGATTTGGTATAATGACACAAATGAACCACCATGAACATTTGTCCAAACTTTGCATTATAGATTTGATCCATTATGAATGGAAATGCTGATTCATCCCCAAACAATCTTAAAGTTTGGTGTAAGGTTGCTGTATCATTTTGTACATTGTGGTCCCATTCAAAGTAAAATACAATGTTACACATCTCACCATCAATCATATTAGTTGAATCCTGCAAACCAAATACTTTCTGTCCCTCTCATTCCAAGATAAAAACATTTCTCAAACCAGTCTGAGCCAAGGTGGATCAAGATCTTTACGACATGACGCAGTGGTGGTAAGCACCTCCGGTTTTGGCCAGAGGGGGCGCTAAAGTAAAAATTACAAATTCATAGTAGCTGCTTTAAGAAGATAATTGTTCCTGTGTGGTTCACAGCACGACCTTCACCAGCGTCCGTCATGAAGCAGGGCGGCTCTGGCAGGTTCCTGCTGGCAGCACAGGTGCTAACACACGCGTGTACACGGACGCGTTGCCAGGACTTACCTCTCCCAAAAACCTACTGACGTGCACAACCACATACATAAAGATGCACACACACACCGGTGCTCGTAGTGACCCACCAGCTGTCCCTCGAGATCCTGCTGCAAAGCCGGATGACCAAGACAGAGGAGGACAAAGTCACAGACACTACAATAAGAGGACTCAGCAGGCGCCAGCACTGACAGGTATGTGTACTGTACTTGTATGTGTGGCAGGTCATGGCTCACCTCCAACGTGCTGCACTGCCCGCAACCCAAATAAAGTCAGGGTAACTTAGTTCCACCTCCACTGCTGTGGCTGTTTATGTGCATATGTGTGTGAGTTAATATAGCAGCATCAGAGGCGCTCATTAAAATCTGCATGCTCAAGGTAAAACGTTAGCTCCGACGACCGTGGCATTTCAGGTCAGCGTAGGCGGTTCTTGTGGCCGCGCCACCGTCGTGCCGGCGCAGCTGCGGGTGACACATCATAAAAAGTCGCACCGTCTTGCCTTCGATAAAAAAACAGGCAATTAGTTACACAAAGAAGGTCACAGGGTCAGAGCGGCTAACGCGGAGCGGCCACGCCCTGCCAGGCTGTTAGCATTCCACAGTGAGCTCCGCTGTCAGAGGCTGACAGGCCGGAGATGTAAAGCCCTGCTGCCTGCGCTACAGGGGTCACGCTCAAACATGTCTTGCGCGACCTCTCTCCTCCTCAAGAGGAGACGAAAATAGCCACGACAGAATGCAGAGTGTAGTAAAGGATAACACGTAGGTATACGTTAAGCAGCGTCTACGGTCTGAATATAGATGAGCAAAATGATAAATGTTTGATTTCGCGTGACAAAAGTAATAAAACAAGCGAGATCGCCCCCCTGAGCCTTTTGTGAGTTCAGCGTGTTCTCACAAACAAGCTCCTGGTGTTCACCTCCTTCAAGAATCCATGGCTCAAACCCTGCACTAGCACTAAATACAATAATTCCGTCTGCATCACCTGCATGTCTCATTAACTGTCCCCCCAAAGGGGGGCGGTGGAGCTGGTACAGTACATGTGCTGTGTATTGTGCTCTTGTCAAGTACAACCGTGCAGTTGCTTGTGGCAGCTTGTTGCACCGGCTGTTAGTCACATGGATGGGCACCATGGGGCTACAAATGCAACAAGGTCATACTGAGATTACATTGTAAAGGGGGGGGGAGAAAATTATTTGAGCTTACACGATACACACAACCGACAGGATTTTTTTTAATTATTGAAAACAGCTCAGCTTCACTTACAAAACGATCCGCGGCTACAAAGCTCAATATTCTCACTGAGGACGATGATACTGAGACCGATTCTGCCTTTTTTTATATCGAGGAAAAGACACACACACACACGCACGCACACACACACACACACACACACACACACACACACACACACACACACACACACACACACACACACACACACACAGGGCGGTCTCAGGTCAGGGAGTTCTAAGTGCAATCTCTTCTGACACATATGGTACCAGAATCCCTCACTGGCACTCCACTTAACACAGACACACGAGACACACATGTACACACACACACACACACACACACACACACTCACACACACACAGAAACACACACGAGTGCCCCAAGTGTCTATACATGATTAAAAGACTGAAAGTGGGGCAGGCGCACAGTTCTAGCTGTGTGAAATTACTGCAGTTCCTTTCAGCCTACCTCAAACACACACACACACACACACACACGTTTGTACAACCATCTCAGTGAGGACATGGAGAGCTTGGTCGATACCCTTTAACCTAATCAGCCCGTTCCCAAAACTGAGCACACAGAAATGTAAAACGTCTATCAGGTTGGTGCAGTCTTCTCCACTGAATCCATAACTTATGTTTCCTCTGCAAACTTTATGAGAAGATTGAGAAAGTCTGTAGGCCCCGCCCCTTACGCTGAAGCTGAGCACACACACACACACACACACACACACACACACACACACACACAGTCATGTGTCCATCACTTTTGAGGACATAACATACTTGGTCACGCACCCACATAACAACAACAACAACCCACATTGGCTCAATAATTGAGTGATTCCCCCGATGAAGTAGCAGGAGAGACGAGAGGCCGCGTACCAATCCTCTCTGAGGGAAGGTTTCCTGGTGCTGTGCAGGAGACCCTTCCTCCTTCTCTGAGGAGGAAGCCCCCATATCCAAACATCAAGAACAGGCTCTATGATACAATGAGATGGGACGTACACAGTAAATGATGTCACTAATAATAACCTGCTGTACATGAAGCTTTTCAGCTGAATGCAAACGACTGGATCATCTCTCAGGATTAATAACATCCCGGGGACGAGTGCATTTAGGTCAAATCGTTATGGTCATGATGCTTTTAATGATACACAATTTCGAATGCTGCCGACCGTTACTCGCTTAAAGGGTCCACTTAATTCACTATTAGCGGAGCGTTTAATTCTCCAGCTCCGCTGTGAAGTGATCGTTTGGTTCTGTGACCTGTAAGTTCACGTCTGCAAACTTTGTCGGCGACTAAAAATAGCTCTCGCAGATGGCGGTTTGCTGCTGCAGCACTCTGAAGAGCAAACACACGAGCCGGTCAAGTAAATCAAATCTATTTGTCTATATATCTAACAGAAATGAGGCAACAGTGAAGACTTGTGTGCTGGTGCACTTCCTCCTTTAGTAGGTTTAAAAGGGTTCTGTGACACAATATTTATATTATGTTATCTTTCTGCGACATTGCAACATTATAGATTTAATGAACCTTTAAAAGCAAGAGGAGCCAACGATCAATCTCCTCCCTGAGCTGATCGAGCAGCTCGGTTTAAAGACCATATAGTTTTCTATCTTAAGAAGCACAGTCGTGCTTACATTTGACTAATGGAGCTTTTCCAATGATTTATTTCCCCGGCTGAGAAGCATGCGAGCTCGCACCAGAGTTTCACCGAACACAACATTCACCTGCACAACACCGGATTTAGAGCTACATTTGTCGAGGGACGAAAATTATCCTTCCGCTGTGCATTTTGCTATAAATCAATCACCGTCCATGCAGCCGGAGGTAATTCTCAGAGAAAAACTAAAGTGGCGTAGCAGTCACATTTGGTCAAAGCCTCCCTTTTGCATCTAGTAGGGCTTACAAACACTAAACCATATAATTGAGCGCAGGGCACAAGCTTACTACTTTTATGAAACTGTGCCTCCGTTTTATAGGATTAGAAGTAAACAACAACAATATAAAACCCCACAAATCTCCTCTGTAAAGCTGCATCAGAGTGGACCGAGCGGCGCCGCTATTGGTGGACTCTGATCATGTGCTGCGCTTGGCAAACGCACTCGGACGGAGGAAAACCTTTTGCAAAAAGTTCAAATAGAAAACCTGCAAATCCAGCAGCCTCTTAGCTGCCTTGTGCAAGGCTTCCGAGAATTCGATCAGAGGGTGTTGGTGGGAGAGGGGACTCGAGTTCTTGTGTTGCGCTTTGGGCGAAATGAAAGAACACTTTTGCAATGTGAATCTTTGAACTTGTGGATTTCCCCACTTTTTTTTTTTTTTGGATTGTGAAAATGGGCGCTTCTGTTTCGACATCGCTATCAGACCAGCTGGGAAAGTAGGTGCTAAACCACAAATGATCACGTCCAGGAGAAGGTTCCGTCAAACTGAGATAGTCCTTGTGTCACGTTGATAAAGAAGAGACAGTCAGACGTCAGTGAAAGATACTCACACACTATGACTCACATAGGTAGGGTTGGACAATACTACAGTAATATAGTTGTTCTGGGGTGTTTAAAAATAGCCACGGTTTCTGTTTCAGTACCGTCATGAACAAATTCTGCTGTACATGAATCATGCAAACAGTCTATGATCATGTTCGGGATTTCATTGGCTATAAAAAGCATCAGTCATTCTGCTCAATTGTCTTTACAACGAGAGGAGGAGGGTAGGAGATGCTGTTAAACACATGAGGAACAGACGTGAAGAGGAGGAGGGGGGGGGGGGGGGTCTGTCATGTAACTCTAAAAATAATGATCAGCAGTAAAGTTCAAACCAGTTCACTGTTGCTGTAAATCCATTCGGAGTATTAGCAGATGCTAGCCGAGTATCACTGTGAATCACAGTGGCCCTCGCATGCTTCAGGGTCACTTTAATTCCTGGGCAAAGTTCACGGAGTACAGATCAGTGTGAGCCTCATAACAAGCAGTGTGTGTGTGTGTGTGTGTGTTGCTGCTGTGTTTCCTAGCTTGCCTTCCTCTACGAGGATGTGCGATGTCTCATGTCCAAGACCTCGAGAACTTGTTGCAGGATGCACACTAGAATTTCTGTACTGGAAGTCTATGTGGGCTACAGGAGTTGTTACTGTAGGCGTTATCCTGAAACAAAAAGTTTTGCAACCTCATGACGCCATCCTGGACTCACCTGCACACCCTCCCTACACACCAGTCCTCCTGCTTTAAGCAAGTGTAAATGGTAACCATGCAGTGCCTCCTAAAAAGGGTTACACTAAACCCCTTTACCCTTTCAGCAACAGCCTATATTTTGGTAGCGTGTCCTGTCAGGTTGCAAATGCACTCAGCTATCCATCCAGGAAGCCATGCTAGAGGTAGTGTGGGGGCACATCGCCAGCAGAGCTAATGGCATGTCATGTAGCGTTAAACCAGGCCGACTGGGAGCACGCCTCAAAAACCAAAGCACTCTGCTGAGAGGGGAAAGGGGGAGACAAGCATCTTTTCACTCAAATAAATTGTCTGTTGTTGGATGTTGAGTCTAATTGAGGGTGAGAGGTTTGATAAGTGGGGGGGAGTTTCATTACAATTTTCCTTTTTCACTTAGCGGTTAATGCCACATGTGTGAGGGAAGCCATTCAGTGTGTGGCGTGATCTTCAAACGCTGTAGTAAATAATGCGAGAAGACTTTGAAAAGGACCACGATGTAGTAGTTGCAGCACGCACACTCACGATGTCGTCCATGAGGCAAGGTAGGGAGGATCAGATGATGTCAAAGTTAAAGGTACAACTTGTAAGTGGTCCAAACAAGCTTGCGCTTCACATTACACACTCCAAACCACCAGGGGGCAGCACATGACCAGAAAGTTGTCCATCAGTATCGTCAGAAACAAGCTAATTCTATCTTCCTTAACATGCAGATGAAACTCTCTATTTAGCAGTTGATTCATGGTCCAATACTACGTGGTCACAAGCTTTTGTGTCGTGACTGACGGACAGAGATCTGCCTACGAGCTGCTGACATTGGTTTCCTCCGTAGGGCGGATCGTCTGCGCTGCTGCGTCCTCCTACAGTTCCAACGGGAGGAGATATCCACAGAGCTGCGAACTGTAACTCCGGGTTCTACGAGTATTGAAGCTTCCTTGAGTTACTGTTACTCACTATCGCCTCTTGAGGAACAAAGTGGTACTACCACACTTCATCAGGCTCCTACAAATTATCCCTTTACATCCACTCCTCACTAAACGGAGTGGAAAAACATCTAAAACTTAGACCTTTGAATAAAAACAAGCTAGTATTCGCGTTAAAACCTGAATTATTTAATCTAGAAATTTTTAAAGGAGTCAAAACCTCAGGAAACAAATTTACCTTGAAGCAGAGCCGCATAAATTCATTGATGAACACCTGTTAAAATATACAGACCTACAGCAACAGTAGCTTTGATCAGGGAGATTTTTCCCAGCACATTATTAGCAGTGACCATCACACATTTCCTTTCAGGGTGGTTCACCAAATTAGACTTCTATTTCCTACCCGGGGTGAGATCATCGTATAGACAACCATCTACGCTACGATGATTATTCTAAAACCAGCGGACACCACAGCAGTTCCTTACTGGGATTTACAAGCGTATACAAGTTCCCACAGGAGCCATTAAAGTACTGACATGTACAAAAGAAGAAGCAGAGTTATTTTGGTCTGTCAATGCCTAGTAATTTCTCCTTATGTTCACTCCTACCACAGGTATTTTCCCTGGGCACGGCCATGCGGATGGGTGTGTTGCGCTTGCTTAAGCACAGCTGCAACAAGCGGGTGTGAAAGTGTTGCATGTGTTTCTTGTCCATGCAAATGTCTACTATGGATGTTTCTAGTTAGTCTGCCGATGGGCGTAGACAGGTGGGATGGATGAGGATGTGTGTGTCTGCGGTGTAGCAATCATGAGTGATGGTTATCATCTTGTCCTGCTGCACACACACTCTCTAATAACAACGCCAGTCTGCTCGACTTAATCCACACACACACAAATATACAACAATGCATGTGCAAGCAAACCTAACAAAACAACGCATACCTCTTGCTTAATACATCAATTTAATATAGCAAAGGAAAAGGCGCGAATAGCTTTTGTCAGGTCTAATAAATAAAGAGAATTGTGACACAGGAAAGTGACATTTATTTACTCCGTGAGGTGTGTGCTGCCGTTATTGTCTCGCTTTAGTCTCAGACCTTTAAGCAGCGGTGACGCCACCATCTTGCAATTTACAGCTCCAATTAATTTGCCTCTCCTCAGCCAAATATTCAAATATGGAGTTCTGGTTACTTTCATAGGAGTAATTTGGTATCAGGCCACTGGGGAAACTGGGAAGATATAATACAAATAAAGATTCTAGATGTTTTCCGAAGAGGTCCCGATAGTGTGATGGAACTCGTCATTAGCAGGCAGGGAACATCCCGGCTCACACACCTCCCTCACTACAACGGATGGATGTCCCTGTTCCAATGTCACAAGCTTAAACAACAGCTAGCCAGATGTGCATCCAGAGAACTTGTCAGCTAGCGAGGCTTCAGTCCAGCATCCAGATGATGCTGAGCTCATCCAGCCAGCGGGACGGACAGAAAGACGGAGAGACAAAGAGAGACAGAATAATCCAGCAACTTGCCCTTTTCAAACCGCACAGCTCTGTCAGAGAGGAAATAGTTTCAGCGTTACAGCACTACTGTTTTAAATACTGACTGTCCTTGAAGGCCACGTGCACCCCATCGCCATATGCTGACCGAAGCCTCCTCTAATAACATCCCGATCCACCAATCTCTGACGGACGCTGGAATTCAGAGTGTAATTCTGCACCATGAACCGTCAATGAAATAAAAGTCCCTCCACGATGTGTTGGGACACATTCCTCCCCTCGCTGCCATGTGCTGTGTTTAGACATCAGCATCCGAAGGAGTAAACAGTAGTAATGGAAAGCCGGCCGGTGCCAAGAACAACAGTGGTGAAGGGTGGGTTTCGGTATTCCAGGGATTGTTTCTATCACTGGCCGTTTTCCTGTTATTGAATTCCTCTCTCTCAATACGTATCCTTCAGGCTTAAGTCATTGTTGATACCCACCCACCCATCGTGGAGCGGAGTCTCCGGGGGTCTGGAGGTACATGAAGAGACATTTTTGGACTGAAACATTCCAGAGACTGGAATGGTATCTGATATTGTTTATGGGTGGGAAGCCAGTGGGGGAGGAGGTCACATTTTTTTTCGCAGTGCAGCCTAAACATTTACATTCTGGTCATTTCGGGGGGATGAAGGATATGTACTTGTACAAGATACTTCCACAGAAAACGAGACACAAAATACTATTTTCATGCACATTCGGCTTATTTTTCTTCCATTGCACGACTTCTTTCAGAAATACAGGAAAAAAACATCCAAAGGACACATTCAAACACTTTTTTCCTTCACTTCAATTACAGCAACTCCATCGGTTGATCGTTGTTTACGTAACCTTGTTTAAATACCAATAATAATTATTTCTCCAATCGTAAGCTTCCTGTGTTGATTTGGATTTGACTCCATGTTATTTCTATCCAGGCTTTTACAAAGGAGTTTGTTCATATATCATTAATAAACTGATTCATATAAACTGGGATTCCTTTTCATGGTTGTTGACAATAGTGATGACATCATCTGACTCTAACATGACGGAAACATTTAAAACCAGAATTTTGAACCTTTATCCAAAGTTCAGGGCAATGGACGCAAATATTTATACACAGTCAAAACAGGAAAGTTTGCTAACATCTTATTCTATCCGCCTGCAGTGCAGTTACATGTCATGCTTGTACAGATGAATCACGTCGTGGACGACTCTTGGCTTCTTCGCCAGAACAACGTCAGCATTCACACAAATTGCTGGTTACTACAGTTATACTACTGTCACATATTCACTCTTGCCTGCCTCCTAAATACACATAATTCAAGTTTTATTTTACCCGGATTAACAATTAAACCTGTCTCAGAATATAATCTCGGATGATTCTAGCGTTAAGGTAACAGACGTTATATATATATATCAGTGCTCCAGTGTATGTGTGTGACCCCGGTTCTTGCTATTCTTCTATCATCTTTTTTCCACATCACTATCTTCCTGGCTGCGTCCCAGGCTGTCAGCTTATCCCCGTCCCAGGCCCGGAGCTCTATAGGGAAGAGACGAGTCTGCAGGAGCTGTCTGACTGCCAGTCAGTGTCAACTCCCCTCTGTAATCCCTCCGCCGATAGGAGAGGAGAAGAGAAGAGAAGAGAAGAGAAGAGAAGAGAAGAGAAGAGAAGAGAAGAGAAGAGAAGAGAAGAGAAGAGAAGAGAAGAGAAGAGAAGAGAAGAGAAGAGAAGAGAGAAGAGAAGAGAAGAGAAGAGAAGAGAAGAGAAGGATGAAACCAACCACACGACTGATTGAAGAAGGCGACAGGAGGTAGATAGGTCGATGACAACCATTTTTTTGAGATGAGTTGAAATAACGTTTAAGAGAAGGAACGTGTCAGATGACAATTTAAGCAATAAAACCTTTTTTTTTCCAAATCCCACAAAAGTAATGTGTCACTGAGAGCCACAGCTGAAGGAAGCCAGCGCTCCATTATGAACCATATTACACCAATAAACAGGCCAATGAAATCCAAACCACAGTTGGACGTCCCGTAAAGAACGAGCGCTGTTAAGAGTCTCCCTCATTCAGCTCGGCCCTCCGAAGGCCGACGCTCAAACCCCCGTCCCTCTCCGCCAGGCCCTGCTTGGAATATGATCAAATATGAATCAAGGAAGAGAGATCAGAAGAGCATGCTGAATTAATCAGCGCATTAAAGCTTACATGAGGCATCACATCTCATGTATAGCTCAGAACCAGAAGTATATTTTAACTGATATGAAGAGTTGCTTAAGTTTAAATGGATGCAGGAATTCAAATGTGCAGCCTGACAGCTTGTTATGTGCCCACGCAGTCTGTTTCATCTTCTACACACTACGCGCTGTGATGTTCAGTCCGGTTGACAGCGGCCTGCCTGGCATACGGACGGCGGTATAGCTCGTCAACTACACAGGCAGCCATCGCAGAGCCAACACAAAGCTGAACTGTGTCCCTTTTTGTTGCACGGTTATTGGGCCGCACAGCAGCTCATCGACCCGACGGTGTAATTCAACTTCGCAGAATGGCTTTAGTCCTCTCTGTCACCGTTGCCTCCCTCCCCCCCCTCCATCTCCCTTTCATTCAGATACTGGCGCTACCTTGGTCATTCAGAAGATTGGTATTGATCAGGATGCCACTTCAAAATAAAGTCGGGAAGCTTGAAAACAAGGTCACAACGACAGAAAATGTATACAAGCACTTTGATTTGCACTCCACCAGATCTCCTTTGTGTGTTAATTGAATTGCAAAGTTGAAAAAAAAATCACGATGCAAGAACATTAGCAAAAGTCCGGTGATTCACAAGGTCGTAAAAAGTCTCATTGACCCCGTAACCACATGAAATGTTTGCATCCACAGAGCCGGGATCGCTGTCCCGGCCCAGACTGCAAACTAAGAAGCCCTGGACTGCACGCTAAGCAATAAAAGCACACGATCACACACGGTGGAATGTTCTTTCACATTAAAACACAATGCAGAAAAACTCATTGATCCCCGTTAAAGCAGCACTTTGTGTGTGAGTGTGTCCTTTCTCTTGTGTGTCTGCTCGGCGTGTTCATGAATAGAGGAGGATGAAAGGAAAAGCTGAAAAGGTCTGAGCGCACTGTACGGTTCAGACAGCTCCGTCTCTTCATCTGCCCCCACCCACCCTGCTTTACTTTATCAAAATCATTTTTCTCACACTCGCACACGAGCTCTTGTCCCACTTACCGCCTGCCTCATTCGCTTCTTCTGGACCCTTTACTACATTCTCTGTTTGGTTTCACCACACAGACTCAGGGAGCAGTAACAGGTCCAAAGATTTAATCCTCAGTAGGATTGTTTGGGATTAAGGTAACATGACACAGATGAACATGAAGTAATGTAAACAGTCTGCGGCGTCGGCCTCCGCTCACGAGTCTGCGACTGGCCGGGTCTCGAATCAAGCAGACAGGAGGAAGCGGCGAGAGACGTCATGACACGGTGGTGGCAGGACGGAGGAGTAGACAGACGTGGCGATGGAGGGCGAGACAGTTTAAAGATGGATGTAACATCCTATTGGTAAATCTTAAGGTGTGACATAACCTGCGAGGCCATCACTTCCTGTCAGAGAAGGTTAACCAGTGACAGAAGCATGACGATGTGTCGCTCGCCCTCACTGTCTTACTGCTCTTCACCAACACCAGGAAGCTGCAGACTCACTGTGCTCACATACACCCTAATCTAAGTATGCACACTTGTTTCGAAACTACCGGGAACAAGTGAAAACTATCAACTCCTCGGGTTATTTGTGCTAATGCTATTAGAGACTTTAAGACGTGAGTAAACAGTGTTGATGTGCGATTTAACCTCTGCTAGCAACGTGAAACCTTCTGTAAGCAAACGTTGAGAGCAAAGTACAGTTGTTCTAACTAACGTCTCCACACAAACATTTAAAACAAACACACATCAATCTATCTGCCCCTCCCACCCGTCACCCACACGGCCTGTATACGCAGGTTACAGCAGAGAGGCATTTCTGTCACTTGTTGAGTCAGAAATCTTCGCCCAGTCAGAGCATGGAAACCTCTCTCTCTCTCTCTCTCTCTCTGTCTGTAACTCCTTCCTCTATCTGACACACACACACACACTTACACACAATCCTCCTCTTTTCCCTTACAGGCTGCAAATTCCAGAGACATAAAAAAAAAAGACTAGTATGATCTAGCAGATGTGTGTATTCATGTAATGTTTGACTGTGCTGGTCCACGGGCACAACGGGCTCCGACAAATGAGCCAAGCTCAGTTAAATGGCTTGTGATTAGGACACATTCCCCTCTAATTGCCTCTCATTACCATTTGAAAGTGAGTGGAGGCTGGAATCAAAGGCTATGGAGGCAGTGGTAAAGTGCATGTGTGTGTGTGTGTGTGTGTGTGTGTACCTCTTTCACACTGGACAAAAAACTCACTAACACCCACTAACATCTGGCTTTTGTATTCATCTGGAATGGGAATGATGGGCAATTATTACTGGGTCAAAGGACTCGTCACGGCTCTGATCAGCAGAGATGGCAACATGACAGCCAGGTGGACATGCTAATATTCGCCCCTTTTCTGGCGTACGCACGAAAACACAGCGAGCACACCTGTCGCACGTCCAGCAGGAAAGCTGCAGCAATTTTTATACCATAAACAGCATGGCTAGGTAACGCTAACGATGCAAGCTAACGAGCTGCTAGCCACTGTGCATGCACCCTTAGAGTTTGAAAACACACGTTTATTAAATGAAGCGTCCAGCGTGGAGCTGCGACACAGAAAGATGCACCAACACGTGAATACGAAAAAGATTCGACAGATTCCTTTTCCTAGTCTGCACGGCGGCGAGCGGCTCACCCTCAGTCCAGATGTTCTGAGGCGTTTGTGATGTTGAACGTGACAAACCAGGGGGAAAAAACTGAAGGACAAATCCATCGACGGCCCAATTGGAAAGAAATCAAGGAAAACAAAGAATCAATAACTGAACTGGACGATTTGAATTATCACAAATTCAATCATATGAATGTATTAAATATCCTTTGGAATAACCTTCTCTCACATGGCAAAGATTCTTCTGGTGAAAATAAGTGTTTTATAAAATATCGGCCACTGACGTCAACAAGGCAGTTTGTAAAAAAGGCCAATAACTGATGTTCAGCCAATAAATCTGTGTTTCGCCTAGACTCCATCCCGAGCAGGATTTTGCAATTGTTTTCTCAGCAATTATTTTTGGATGATTATAAAGTGGGATATTATTCGCATGCAAGCAGGACACAGGAAATGAAATTATGCTGCACGGAAATTCTGATAGGTTGCTGGCTGGTTTTATTGGGCTGATTATTGGCGTTTTTTAGGATAATCACTATTGGCTGATGTCTGCGCTCGAGGGGCCGATCAGGAGAAAATTGCTGCACTGTGCACTGTCATTGCAATATTTAAATGTCTCTATGCAAGTTTAAAAAAAAAACGAAGATATGCTGCTTTCTGCAGATAAATGCTGTTAAGTGCACTTAAGCTTTGTTAGGATTTTTTTTTTATTTAAAATAAGTTTACTGCAGACAGAGTGAATGTAACTCACAGCCACATGCAGACAATAACCTCAGTGTTAAATAAACCTGCTTTTAAGTTCAGCATTTTTATTTATTTTTTGGTACTTCAATGTTGTTTTATATCAAGTCATCAAAAACAGGAACATGATATTGACTTCTCAATATTGGCCGTGGCCTCACTGCTCTGAAAATATTGGCATCGGCCACCGATAAACCCGTATTGGTCGACCACAAGTTGTTGTTAAATTTTTATGGATGTGCCCAAAGTGTTTTTTCTCCTGCAGCAGCATCATAAGGGGTGAGAGAAGAAGAAGAAAAAAAACTTACAATTGGGTCCTTTAATGTGTTTATATAAAATCAGGTCAGTTTTTCCACGTGGGTTGTTTGTTGCACCCAGATGGAAATAACCTCATTATATCTGGTACAGTATACATGTATCATACTGCTGTATCTTGTTGCTGTGCTATTTGTATAGTTCTCTTCGGAATGAGGAGACACAATTAACAAGTCTGATCCAATTGCACATAATTACAGAGACACTATCAGGAAAAGGGAGGTTGGGGGGGTGGCGCAAAGTGTGAGTGTGCGTCTGGTGGGGGGAACCAGGGTGCATCAGCATTAGCGGTCCACACACTTTTTATTCAATGCCATATTAAATGAATATCGTGGGTGATAGATAGGCTTCCACATCGCCTACCCTGAGAGGTGTAAACAGAGTAAAAATAGCCCGCTATCACAGGCTTCCCCACAGTCCCGTTATATAATGGTCCAAGCTCGGATGAATGACATCACGGGCAGTTCAGCAATCACAAACCCTGCGTCCTTTACAACCAGCTGACAATGTAAAACACCGAGGTGACAATCGGAACCGTGAATACCCTTTAAAACACGCACGGAGCCGCCACTTCTGCGGACTGTGGTTAGTTGTTCCTCGTCCCTTTTTTTTTCGTGTAAAGAAAAACACTTCCGCGATGGTGAAACGTAGATAAAAAAAAAAAAAAAAAAGCCCTGCCTTTGACAGTCCTTGTCAGTGGTGGTGGTGGTAGGAGGGGGGGGGGAGTTTACAAAGCAGACAAATGTGGTTTTGTAGAAATAAGCAGCATGTGACGATGCTGTAAGAAAAAAAAAAAAAAAAAAAAAGTCTACAAAAAAAAAAGCAAATGTTTAAGCCGAGGTCGAGTGGCGCAGTTGTTGGAAGTACAGCGCGCCCAGCAGACACCAGCTCGCCCGGCGGACGCGCTCCTCGCTCGGTCAGAATCCAGCCGAACCCCCGCTCTCTTTAGTCCCACTTAAACTTTGCATTTCGGGCTCTCTTTACACACTGAGTGGACGCACACAACCGCCGCATGCCCTCGCACTGTTTGCTCACTTCAATTGAGGTCAGGGGGGCGAAGTAAACATTTTCCCAAGGCTCTGAAGTAAACCAGAGCGCCACCCTGCCCGGTTAATCCAGCCATTTTCTCTACACAGCTCCAAAAGCGAAAAGTGTCACGGCGAAAGCAACGGCCGGTCGGCGAAAGCAGCACCGGGGGAACAGTTTAGTGTGACTTACTGTAGGGTGTAACGGGCTGCTGAGTTTGAGTCTCTCCTTGTTGCCAGGGCTCCCCTGCTCTGCTCCGGCGCTGGCGGTGGAAAGCGGCTCCCCTCCGGATGATGTCTGCAGCGCGCAGCTATTAGCGCTCGGCCCCCACCTTCCCGACAGAGACAGAGGGAGAGATAGAGAGAGAAGTTCAAATATGGAGCAGTTTGTAAGCTACTCATGCAAAAGTACGAGAGGGCTCGGGGCAGAGCAAACACGACAGAGTAACAAGTTCACTGACAGTAGCAGGGCGTGGGTGAGAAGGCACCGGTGCTACGCAATAATGAGTTCATTTGTGTTTGGATGCATTCCTGAAAGCAAGTTCCAGTGTGTGTTTGTGTTTGTGTGTGTGTACGTGAGACAGACATGGGCATGCTTCATGTTTGATAGGACTAATTTTAAAAGTAATTCTCAACCCAATCTGGCACTTTCTGTTTACAAATTTAACACTCAAACATTTGATGTAAGTGAGGGTCAAAGCTATTGGTCACATCTAATTGTGTTAATTATTGTATACACTCTGTGTGTGTGAGGCCTCAGTGGTAGATGTGTCATTGAGGTGTATTGTAGATCAGATTTTTGACACACTGAGCTCGGTCTTATATCCTATTTTAAAAGACATCATACCTTACATATGTGACAAATCTTATCTCTAAATAAGGCTGTTAAATCCCCATTTTATGTGTTTATGTGTTAGTGAGTTGAGGATCTTGGAGAAAATCAGCTGAAAGCAATGACTAATAGTCAGCTGACGGTGGCAGGGTGGAAAATCTCACACACACACATACACACAAACACTCACAACCGCAAACATACACATCATGCAGTGATACTTGAGAAATAAGCCTATGCTCATGAGAGACTTCTATTTGCTCATGATTCATTTATTTCTAATTCACATTAAGCTCCTGAATTCAATTTGGCTCAAAGTGGCTCAGTCCTGCTCTTTAAAAGACCCGTGAGGCTAAACAGTGTCAGAGATTCATGACATGCTATTACTGTATCAAGTATTCATAAAAACACAAGAAAACAATTAAGAGGCTGGTGCTTTAATATATTCATGGGTATGGAAACTGAGCCTACTATACTTGTGGGGACCAAAATACTTTACATGACAGTTTGAGGGGTTAAGGTTTCATCTGTGTGTTAGGATTACAACGAGTTGAAGGTTAGGGCCTATTGAATGCTTACGTAAAACGTCAACAAAGGATTTGTCCGTGTGTTTATCATCTTGACCCCTGTGACCCCCCCTTCGTCACAGAAGAGTGCAACCTAACGCTGACCGTGATCCGCACGAGGCTGCAGAGTGACAGATTATCAGGGATGCATCCCGCTCCCTGCCAGTCAGTCAATAAGTGGCCTATTGTCCGGCACTCTATTGTGGCCGTGTCACATGTGAGCCAAACAAAGAGGCCGAGAGGTTGACTGCACTGTGTGTCAGGGGGCTAGCGTTACATTCATGACCTGGATGCATTGAATTAAGAAGTGACTGGGCTCTGATATTTGAATGGGGACAAGAATAAAGATTTTCAGCTCTATGAATATATACATGAATTGCTATATTCATTGACAGGTGGCCACTGCCTAAAGCCTGCTTTATCCTCTGTTTCACTTTAAATGGGAACAAAATTTACAACACAGGCATCATGCTGTGTTCAAGACTTAATACAAGTGATTAAGATGTCAAACTCATCAGGAAGACTTCCACACCCACAAAGACTCACACACAATTACACCTCTTTATGCAACCAGTGGAGTTGCCCCCTGCTGGCCAATAGAGAGAATGCATGTTTGAGGCACATCCGCATATAGGCTTCACTTTTCAGACACTTTTATACAGTCAATGTGTTCGCATGTAGTAAGAAGTCAAGAGGATCCAACGTCAGAATCTCCCTCTTCAGTTCTGTGCGCTGAAATAATCCAGCAGGTTAATATATATATGGTTGCTAAATGTCTTGCTGGCTGACAGAGGTGAATGCATGCACAGCAGCATGTGCTTGTATCGTTGCTCACTCATTTTCCACTATGCATGTACGTACAGGTACATCCCACTCGCAGTGGGTTAGTGAAAAGTTCCACGTATGAAAAAAGGAGGTTTGAGAGGGACCAATAGAGGTTGATGTTGTGAATGACTTACACCACCCGGAGTATAATAAGAATACAGAGATGTATTTGTGTGCAGTGCAGGATCATGGCGTCCTTGAGGAATAAATAAAGAACTGCTCCCATAGCAGGAGGAGATTTTTTAGAAGGGTTGGGTTCCTCCCTGGAGATGTACCTGTGTTCATAGTGGGAGGTGCTAACAGCATTCAGTCAGGGACAACAAGCGTAGGTGTGGCTTCGTCGGATAGTGTAAACCCACATACTTCTGCGGCTAGCCTGCAAGATGAAATGACTCATACCTTAAATGTCATTCGAAAGCCGGCATTGTAATCCTGAACAAAAGAACAGCCCAAGACTTTCATCTAAGTATGACAAAATCCACTTAGCTGACAACTACACACCGACAAGGGACTTGACACTACACCTGGGATATGAATAAGTAACAGGCTGAACTTAAAACACACACTAAAGGCAGATAAATAATTAATCAGGAAACAGTTCTTTGGGGATTGAAAGCATTTTAAAGGTCATGGAAATCTGGACTTCGCAGGGCAGCAGAGTGTCTGGAGTGCACGCCACGCTTTAATTGAGCACCGCAGCTTTTCAGGCATGTTAGCCGATTGCGTGTTCTTCATTTGTCTGAGAATGTTACAGTTAAAAGAGTGGGCTGCTGCATCAACATGTCAGCTCTTCACATTCTCTGCAGAAACCCAACAAAGACTTTCTCAGTGGAAGAGGAATGCTCATCCTGTATGCTTTGAAAGCAGCCGTCACTTCACATTTCAAGGCTACAGTGTCTGCTGGAGTTCTCCCTTTGTAAAGGGGATGATGTGTTTCACAGCCGCTCACTGCTCCCCCTTTTGCTCACATGTGGCAGTGTTCTAGGGGCCAGATTATCCAACAGGAGATGGAGTGCTTCGCTTTGTGCTGCTGGTCTACTTAAATATATGAATAGCCGCTGCTCAATGTTTTTATCATTGCATTTGGCTACCTTTAAAAAGACTTTCATTTCTAAGTGATAGATTAACAAGACAAGCACCACTGATGTATGCTGTTTAGTCTAGACTCCAAGCTAGCGTGGAGTCTTTACAAAATAAACAACATTCAGTCTTTTCACTCCGAACAACGATGCATCCTTTTTTCTGCAGCTTATCCGAAGTCGGGTCGTGGTAGCAGCAGACTCAGTAGTGTAGCTCAGACACTCTCCAGCTCCTCCTGGGGGACCCCAAGGCGTTCCGAGAGCCAGATGAGATATATAATCCCTCCCACGAGTTGGGCGTCCAGATCAGATGCCCAAATCACCTCAGCTGACTCCTTTCAACCTGAAGAAGCAGCAGCTCGACTCCCAGCTCCCCCCGGATGACTGAGCTCCTCACACTATCTGTAAAGGACGAGCCCGGGCGCCCTGCAGGTTGCAACCAACCTCTCCTAATCCCCCTTTTTCCATTATTCCATACTATTTCAACAAAGATATTGACACACCTGAGCCACAGGTGATGTCATCATTGAATTTTAAACATGAACAAACTTCTAATTCAGGTTCTGCAGCATTCGGATCAGTATTTAACAAACCCAGAGTACAGCGATGCTCCATCACTTTCACACCACCTCTCTAACAACCCAAATTACAAGGGCTTAAAGTTGCCCTTGCAAGTATAATCCAACAGTGAATGCCTGCTATCTGCTAACCTGTTCTCACACACCATCCGCATTCCACGACAAGGGAGAAGGAAGCTGCGAGGATTAGGATGCAAAGAGAGCTCCCTAATCTGTGTATTAACAGCAGCCAATTGAATCAAGCTGTCCCGGGCAGGCAGATTTTGGGGAGTAATCTGCATCGCCTTGATGTGATCCGTAAAAGTCCAGACCTAATTGGGATGGAGAATCACATTGCTGAGTTATTCTGAGTCATGCATAAATGTGTCTTAGTCTCACCCAGTCTGTCTTCCTAATCCCAGCGTGCATGCAGCACATCTCTCGTGCGCATGCATTCACAGAAATACATCTGACGGCTTATTATTATGACATTTCGCCTCTGATAAGCAGCGGAGGCAGCGACACCGGCTCAGAAGAGTTTGCATCTAATGTGTTTGTGTCTACCAGTCGAGCTGCCACTGTTTGAAAAAATAATTACCTCCTCGTTCTGGGCTTATTATTAGCCTGTTTTGTAGACGAGACTGCGATTTAACAGGGACACAAACATGTTTTCTGCTCATTAAACAGACTCGGAAGTTGTTGTTTTTTTTAATCCTCTGCACTGTTATAATGAAGAACCAGATATATTCAATCCCACCTTCTTCCTGATTCCACTCTCCTGCCTAAGGTGTTTCCCTGTAATGTGATGTCTGTGTTAGGAAGTAAAAAACACACCAGCCTCTCATGTATCATACATGAAGACGCTTCCTCAGCCTTCTTTTCTGCTTCAATACGGGTAAAATATGTGTTGAGCACTGAGCCCATCTCCTCCTCCTGAGTAGTGACTTTAATTATTGACCAGATGAGGGAAGCTCTCCAGCACACTTCTGTATCCGCACACACGTGCACACAAACAATGACAGGTGTCTACAGTACGCTGCTGACGTGGAGGTCAGCGACGAGTCAGCTGAAATATAGATGAGCTCCGAAGAGGTGGCGGAGGAATTTGATGCGCTCGCCTTGCAATCGGACGGAGTGTCTGATCTGATTCTTTGTGTTTGACGACTGTGTCAGAGGAACCGGGAGCGTGAGGAGACACTGGACAGGTGAAGGTGTGAAGAAGGAAACCCTCAGTTCGTCTGAGGGTACGTCTGTGACGCAGCATCCTTGCTGGGAATCAACCCTGAGGACTCTGGGAAATAAACATTAGTGCTTTCTATTCAAGATTTAGATGAAAGGCTGTAAACACGCTGTACAGTTAAACTGGCAATAAAAAAAAAGAGCTAATGTTATTTTCTAAAGTGAGCATTTGTTTTATTTGACAGCAAAGTTATTTTGATTTCGGAGTGCTGGTCAGACGAAATGATTGATTGCAGACCCCCCTCCTTCTCTGGCGTGGTCATTTCAGACTGAAAGAGCAGTCAGGAAATCATAAAAATAATGAACGGGACGATCGATGGAGGTAATAACCATTAGTTGCAGGACGTGGAGCAGCAGGACAGCGGACCCGTGCACATGCCCTCTCTCACCACAGGCATCGATCGCACTGCGTCGTGGTCGTCCATCAGTCAATACCACTTCTGAGGCTGCATTCTGTGATGGTCATCATTAGCACCTTCCATCGACGGCTTCATCTGCACTTCTTTCACTCTCACCTGTCGTCCTCCAACTCTCTCCGTGCTCCAGGACTCCTGTAAACCTCTTCAGTTCCATTTCTGTGTCCGTAGCTGGAAGGCTTGTGGCCTTTCTGCCTCCTTCATACTCAGTCTGTTCGCTCCAATAGAGACTTTTCTCTTAGATCTGGCAGCACGTGGTGGAGCCGTAGAGAAGACGCTCCCCTCAGACACACAGAAGGATGCATCTGTGTGGAGAAGCCATGAAAAGGTGATTATATTCTCAATGACTGGAGTGCATGTGGGGTCAGTACTTGGATCAAAGCCTTGTATTAGTGTGGATTTCGTTTGATATTATGTGGAGGAAGACGCGAAAGAAAAGAAGATAAAATCCAAGAATTCTCATTATCCTCTGAGATTGAGGATCACCGGTTCAAGCGACGAGGAAACTTCAATGACGTTCATTCAACTTTTTGTCATTTGTCCATTCAAGTGTTCAGCAACCTTGTCGTGGTGACTTTAAAACAAAAACGATGAGACAGGACGCGAGCGGCTCGTCTTGGAAGGGCCCGGTTTCAAAAGCCTTTCAGAATAAAAGGCGATTCAATAAAGTTGCCGTCTAATAATCAGCCCGCCGCTTCGCCAGATGTCACGAGGAGGAGTTCAAGTCACATTGTGCCTTCACAGACTCTCTGATATCGTCAGGTAATGTTTACCACTGCTGGAGTTGTCTGAAGCTCTCTGAAGAGGGAGGCTGTGGAGCTGCTGACTGCTCGGGGTGAATGAGAGCGAACCTTCACGTGTTTTATGATTATGTGCTCAGAAGACGAACACATTAAGCCTCACTAAATGTTTCCACTTCCTCTTTGAATGCTAATCGTTTTCCAAGGTCTCCTCCTCATATTTACTGCTTAACACGAGGGGGGGGAAAACACGGGTCGGAGCAATGTGACCCCAAACATCTCCAGTTCTCTGGTACCTATACCCATTAATTACACAACACACATCTTTGTCTTAACTCCTGTTGAAACTTGGTTCTAAATTAACAATGAAGCAGAAGCTCGTTAAAGACGATATAGAACCATTAAAGGCAAATGAGTTCAGTCGATCTACTTCCCCAATGTCACATGACTTTTGGTTGCCGTCAACGTCTCATCACTGGTGTGTATTGTTGCTTTCACCTCCGTCTCGACTGATGTCAGTCCTGCCTCGTTCGCTTTGTCTCGTCAGCCAATCAGCTCCCTGCCTGTCGTGTCTTGTTACATCATCTGCTTCCTTTGTATTTAAGTTCTCCATCGGCCTTCGTCAGATCCTTCTTATCCTCCGTATAAGCCCGTGTGCATGTTCTGGATCTTTGTTATCTCTGAAAGTGCATTTCTCTTCCTCTTTCTTTTTGTTCTTTAAACAGGGTCAATCACACCTTCTCATCCGGCTGGATGTTTCCATCCTTTCCTCCTTAAGTTATTTTTAAACCAGCTGCTCTCCTAGAATAATCCCAGAAAGTTGATGGTAAATTAAGTTTAAAACCAACTTAGACAAAACCTGATTTCTTTAGAAGAACCTCCTGATATTCAGCTGCGGGTCAGATGTGGTGTGCCGGCCGTGCGTCACCGTTCATGTGACGATAATTTGAGCTCTGGAAGAAAAGACCACTGTCCTGGAATGAAAACCAGAAATCTAGGAACAAGCGAACAAGAGTTCACCGTTACACAACGCTCATATTTTTAGATCATATTGATGTAAAGATCTGCAATATCTGTTCCATGAAATACAACAGGATTTTTAATTAGTTTGCTATTTTTACAGCTCGACACGCAGAGTTTCCTGTCTGTTAAATATTCAAACAATCTATTTATAGATGATTTCTTCTCTTTCATTTCTCAGCTGTTATGATTTTCAATTATCAAGATACTTTTAGTTTTACTAATTGGAAAGTGCACAACACATCTAACGGCTGACTCTTAATCATTAGCATTAGCATCCATAGCAGGCTCATGGGCGGCCAGTCGGCTCATTGATGCTCGTGATACCACAAGCTCACCTCCAGAGGTCCAGTGGAGTCCAGGTCTCGATGGGTCAGGGCGGTTTGGGCCCTAAAGGTGGACCTACACAATATCAGGCAGGTGGTCATAATGTTACGGCTGATATCGAACCATCCTGAATTGTGTCAAGAGGCCTTCGAAGGTACTCTGATGACACTGTCACATACTTTTATGGAAAACCAGCTGTTGCAGCTGCAGACACATCACAAAGCCGAAGCTCGCCCGGCTAAGCCTCATGCGTTCATTCTGTTTTTTCATCATCACTATTCAGTGCGTCATGGCTTTATCGGCAGCAGTGTTGTTTAACCAGTTTGCTGTTTAGCATATTCTTTGTCTAAAAACACACGTGCATCTATGTGCTGTGCTTTCTGTTGGCACGTCCCCGTTTTTTCAAACCTGATCTCGACGTGAGTGATTGAGCGGCAAAACAGCGACCGAGTCCTGCAAGAAAATACCTACTTTGATCTGTGCATGCGTTATATCTGTGTCTGCGTGCCGCTCTATTAATAGCAGACCTCCAGTAGCTGACCCTGAATTAACACATGTTGTCAGTCAGCAGGCCAGATAATGACCCCGTCAGATTGTTACTCTGCCATCTGGGATTGGATTTCTCACAAACAGGGACATGGAAACACGAGTAAACTGCACCAGTAAAGTCTCACAGATGATATCGCTGCAAACCCTTGAATAAAAGAATCTGTCTTATTCTATAGTTGCTGCAGCGTCACGACGTATCAATTGAAGTACATTTTAAAAAGTGTGTCTTTCACTGCCTCACTCTGTTCTTATCTCTGGTGTTGTGTTAAACGTTACGTGTCTCTGATAACACGTCTGCTCGTTTACAAGTTGTGCAAAGGTGTAAGATAATAAGTAGCTTGCACACACACACACACACACACACGTGCCCATTACACGTGTCTTATTGTACACAACAGCACTGTCATGGAGTGTTCACCACTTCCTCCTCCCCTGTGCTCCTCTCCTCCCTCCATCCGTATATAGTAGAGTACTACATGCTCTAGTTGACAGCTCATGCCGAGCCAGCACATTCCACATTTTTACTACTTCAGATGTTTGTGGCTCGGAGAAGCGTGCCAATAGGCTGCACCGCCTCCAACACTGGGGCTATTGACAGCCAACGGAGAGTGCTCTGGAGAGGAAGGAGACGGCTCACTCCCTCTGCTGGGCAACACACAGAACATGTGGATTGAAATATTTACTCACACGCCCATCGGCCGTGTTGTCCCTTTTCACATCACACTCCAGATACACTCACTTTCCAGTTCGTCTGTGAGTCAGAAAGCTGCACAGCCACACGTATTTACGACCGAGCAGACACAAGCATAGTGGTGTAGACTTGGACCCCCACTGGTTGGAGCTCAGAGACCGGCTGCTGTAGCTCCACATACAGCTATTAGACCTTCAAAGGGCTGGAGAGTCCATCCATAAGAAATAACCTTCAGAAATATCAGTCTGCTGAGTCAGATAGAAAGTCCAGTCAAGAAATTCTCAACACTGAAACTTCACTCGGTTTCATTTCAACCAAAGTCAAACTCATAATATGCACCATCATCAGACTCTAACATGTGAACTTATATTCTTATCTGACGTCAAAGGTTGAGATTCTTATTGTGATGCACGACAGAGCCGAACAGTCATCAGCACAGTTTAATACAACCACAGCAACCATTGATGCAGTTAGTCAGCCTGATCTGAATTCCTCTGCTACATTAAGATAACATTTGATGGTACACTGACTCGTAAATGGAACTTGGAACTTCTGCCTAAAGACAAAAGAGGAGGTTGGCGGAGGAAGCTGAGAAGAGGAAGAAGAAAGAGGCGAGAGCCTTACCTGACGCTCGACAGTCAGTCAGCGTATCGATGGATTCAAGACAACTTCTGTGAGCTCAGATGGAGAGGCGACAAACTCAAATCACCACCTTCAGAGTAGAACCATACGTTAGTTGAAACATGTTTCCGTTCCTCTCAGTGCCTCCAAATAATGCTATGAGTAGTGCAGTACTCTCCCACCTGACATATCAACGTGTTCCAGTGTCCTGTAATTACCACTTGTGCCAGCAGAGGCCGCCGTTGCTCAGCTGAAGCTACATTATGTTGCTTTAACTGTTGATTGACTATTCGGGGTCATTTCCAGCTGCAGGCAGCTGTTTTCCAGCAAAAGAATATGACTAAATTACCAAAGCAGACACGCAAAGAGAAACACACTTGAATTCACTTGATAAATGTTAATGTTGCCCTGTGCAAGTAAGAAACTTATCATTTATAAGTTTGCTGTGTCAACACAAAGATTTAAAATGCATTGTCACCTGCACTCAACAATCTTTGTCTTCCAGTAAAGGCAACTGTGGTTCTGTGTGTGTGTGTGTGTGTGTGTGTGTGTGTGTGTGTGTGTGTGTGTGTTACCCTCGTGATCTCCACTGTACGGACGTC
>CAAKHC010012490.1:28627-39190 GCA_901007825.1 Macroramphosus scolopax
TCAACAATCTTTGTCTTCCAGTAAAGGCAACTGTGGTTCTGTGTGTGTGTGTGTGTGTGTGTGTGTGTGTGTGTGTGTGTGTGTGTGTGTGTGTGTGTGTGTGTGTGTGTGTGTGTGTGTGTGTGTGTGTGTGTGTGTGTGTGTGTGTGTGTCTGCGTGTGTGCATGTGTGTTTTTGGCTCGTGGGCTGTGCGTCTGCGACAGAAAGCAAACAGAGAAAGCTGAGCTGTGCAGGGCATCTCTTGTATAATAAGTGAGAGATTTACTGGGGCTGGTTGAATTTTAATAGAGTTCTGCGGGGTGTTCCATCGCCTCTGGTCCCACGGCTCAAAGATCAGAGAGAATTTTCAAGCACGGTGTCCCTCAGCCTCGCTCACAATCTCAGACTTTCTCTTCCTCTCTTTTTCCCCCCTCCATTCCTCTTCCCATTCTGCTCTCTCCCTCTTTTCTAATTTTGAACCCCCTATTTCCAATCCGTTCTTTCCTCATGGGCTTTTGTCTCTCTCTTAATCCCTCTCTGTGTCTCACACTTTCTGTTCCCTTCTATCACCACTCGGTCTCCCTGTGAACGTTGTATCAGAGCCACTCGAGGCGTAATTATTGCTAAGCCTCTCTCAGTTCCTTGGCACAGAGAACAACTCATGACTCTCAGCACAAAAACTTGCTACTGAAGGACAAAATGCTGTGTTGAACTTTTAAAATCATGCACAACGGCTGACAAAATGTTTTTTTTTGTTCACACACAGATTATACAGCAGAAGGCTCATTTTCTCATCTGCCTCAAAGCCATTTAAGGACTTTTGTTTTTTTTTAATCATATCTAAGGAAAGTGATGCTCACACTGCAGATGTATGAGTGCAGGTGCACGTAAGGAACCACCAAAAGAGAAGGAACAAAGTAGGTAAACCACAGAGGCTGTGACAGAAGTACAGTGGACAACAGCTCCAGAGCAAGAGAAAAGTTTCAAACAAGTTATTTGTGTATTTGTGTGAATGTCAAAGTGAGAAAATTGTTGAGAGACTGGTGATGATTACTAATTCAGCAGGGTTAATGCTTGTTATTTAAAAAAAACCAGAAGTCTGAGAAGAGTCGCGTCTTCCTACAGGGACCGTAACACAAAACCTGCCCTCGGCTAATCGTACATTAACACAGCTCATAAAAATTCAGCTAGCGTGCAGCAATTTGCTTCAGGAAATGAAGAAGAATGGGTGTAACTTAAGTTAGGCATTAGTTCATTTTATCTGCAACAACAAGATGACAAAATAATAAAAGTCTCTCGCCACAGGGGCAAACAAAATAATTATTTTTTAAGGATAGAAGGTTAAATCAGATGCCTGTGGAGACCTGGAGACGAGGTGCCATCACCGTAGTAACCATGAAGGGTCAGTACTTAATCTATGATTAAGACATTACCAAACCATACAAAACTATGTGCACAATAAATAAAGTAATTATGTCTGTAAAAAAGCACATCAAGCAGATCCAACAGTCACTGTGAGTTTATAGACGTAATCTGTAGATTCCTCGGGGAACTATCTGGCTCTTTGGTGCTAAACGACTTTGTTCACCAACTAGTCGCGATGTCTCTCTGTCTGTCTGCAGTTTGATGCCAAACATGTTTATCAGAGCTTTTTACTTTTTACCGAAAAACAGCTGCCAGCTGCGACTGGAAATTAGGTTAATGACTCAACCAAACATCGAGGCTGTAGACCAGGAAAACCAGAGACTGCTGATGGAGACGAGGTTTGTTAGTTTGTTACTAATAGCAGCTCCTTTTACGTCCCAGATGCTCATTTGACCAGTTATCAAAATAATTACTTAGAAGCAAAGCTTTAAACCCAGAAATCTCAAAGGCATCTCTACAAAAGATGCTGAAAAATGTAAATGTACATGCCTTTTATGATTTCCCTTACTGATAGTTTGTACTTTTGTAGTGAAGTTGTAGATGCTAGAAACCCAAAGATGAGTGCAGATGTCACCGAGGAGAGCAAATATTGTTGAAGGAATAAAAGAGTCTGTTTCCAATGTGTGACTTGACGTCATTATCTTCTCAGCAGGCATGTTGGACAGTTACTTCACAAGACAATAAAAGGACAATGATAGACGTTTGAAAGGATATTAAGGAAGGCTATAATTAAATATAAACTTTCTAAAAACACTTTGTGCAGAACATCTTTGAACTAACTTTAATTCCATCCTCAGCATCTGGACCCAACATGCTTTAACCTATGTTGCCCTTTGTCGCCCTCACGTGGCCACAAGTGTTGTAGCAGCTGTTGAGAGAAGATAGGACATCATGTTTGTTGCACCATGAAGAAACAACATGAACCAAAAAATTATAACAACATACCAAACATGAAACGGATCATTATTACCGCTGTGGATTAAGTTTGGTTGGTTTGAAAAGCTTGTGTCGTCTCTATTTCTGTCCCCCACCCCTGATATGACTGCAACAGGTCTTGTTTGTCTTCACCCTGAGTCTGTCCCTCTGCCCCTCTTTGACAAATCATTATATTAATAATAAGTTTAGGCTGCATGCCACACACACTTTACTTCCTACGTCCAGACTGTGTAATGTCTATCACTGCCTTTAAAGGACCATTGCGTAGGATTTAGTGGCATCCTCCCGAGCATGCAGGGGGAACCTACAGAGGCTTCCAGGTGTTATCACATTGGAGCCTGGCAGGAGAAGTTGGACAGCAGAGGTGATAAGGGACGATCAGTCACAGAAAGAACTTCATTCATCTGTTTACATCTAATATTATTTAAAGAGAACATCTTAACAATACCAGTCTGCCTCTCAGTGTCAAACTGTAGAAGGGGCAAAAGAAAGGAAAGGCTACTCTCAATAAATAATAACAATGTCATATGAGAATTAGATCAATTAGCTGACTTCCTCACAGAGTTTGCAGCTGTTGATGTACATGATTTAAAAGACGCCCTTGAAGTGAACCAGTTCATTTTAGATAAACTGCTGTTCATAAGAATCCTGCCAACATTCACCTGCCCGGGTGGCAAACGGTGGTGGATCACATGTTCCGACAGTGAGTCTTTGATGATCTTATCAAATAATTGTGAGGTGATTGATGTGAGGTTGTCTGAAGTTGTTTTTTATCCTGGGAACAGTTGCCACATGGGATGGTTTCCATATATTGGAACATCAGTCAAGAGTTGGAAATGATGTTGGAAGCCACCGCCAAAATGTTCTTCACAAGTATGTACCCGTCTGTCGGACGTACGATTTACAGAAATGACACTTTACAGATTTGCATATTGTATTGAATATAAAGTGTCAGGATATTCTAAGTCATCTCGGCCTCTGGAGGTCTGTTGTCGTCAGTCTGACGATTTCAATCCAACTGCACATTTTACTTATGAAATTCACCAGCGTGCGTCCGTTCCCGAGGTCCAATAGTTTTTAAGGCTCACTCAGCCTTCAAGGCCACGTTAAATAAGTATATAATAAACCCCAGAATAATAAGAATGAACTTTTGTGAGCTGTCTGTTGTTCAATACAGGGACTGCCTGGGGATAACTAACAGCTCTCTGTGAGTATGTATGGTAGTGATATATTATTAATCTTCACAAGTTCCAGATGATTTTTATACTGTTCATAAGTGAAGATCTGACATGAGCCGAGGTGGTAAATGATCCATTTTATTTCATTTCAGATACTTTGTATGTTAAACAGTTGCCCTGAGTCACAAGAACTACAAATCTGAAGACGAAGAACACGAGCAGAGAGTTGCAGTAGCTCACTTTGTTATAGTTCACCACGACAGAAAGATATTAAAACAATACTTCTTCATTAAAATATCCGCAGGCACAAAGAATTGATACAAACAAGTGTGGAATTCATTTTTCTTCAGTGAGCGTGATTAAGAACACTCGTACAGAAGAGTCCTGTAAAACAAACATCTGATTTAACGTCATTAAACTGAACAAAAAACTGATTATAAAAGAAAATTTGAAGTCCTAATTATTTGAACAATTCTTCCTGTGATTGTCACAGGATTATATATAATATCATATAGCAAACACAATAAGATTAACATGATATGTTGGAGACTCCCAGGAACATCGGGCAGCACAGAACCTTTTCTCCAGGTTAACACACTTTGCGTTGATCAAACATCACAATACTCTGGAGGGTTTCCTAACAGCTTATTTCTTGGTTCAGTAGTTAAAACAAATACCTTGGAGTGAAAGGTTTTAATCGGCTTACACCCAAAGATGCAAGGTTTGTTTCTTTTCACTCCACTGCACTAAACCTATTTGCATCTCGTTTTAATTCAATTAAAGTCCAAGTTTGGTCCAATGTTCCATTCTGTTCAAAGCTGCTTGAACAATTTACACTAATTTTTGAGTCTGCTGCTGGAGGAGAGGCTATCTGCCTCCTCTACGCTGGACCACGATGGTGCCTGCTACAACGTCATACACAGTCCTGTTGTGCTGGAAGAAGAGGAGAGTGATGAAGACAGGGAAAAGGAAAGCAATGGAGAAGTTCTTGTTCAGCGCCCGCACAGTCGAACTGTAAAAGTCAGGACACAAAAACAAAACAAGGACTTAGACAGATAATTGACCACAGGATTATCTAAACACAGCTAATTGAAGTCCGTAGAAACAACGCTCCTTAAGTAGTTTGTGTTCACTCACGCGGACAAGGAGACATTAGAAGCCGGGACCACGAGGACATGGTTGGGTTGCACCAGAGTGGAAGTGTCGCATGTCACCACCCTCAAGCCAAGAAGGAACTTCCCTGGTGTGGCGCCACCAGCACCCCAGATACAGATGGTCTAAGAAGAACATATGTCAAACCACAGTGTAAAGGGACAATAATTATAAACAACAGAGCTTTCTGTTGAAGGATACAAAGCCAATCAAAAATCCATCTCAATTTACAAGGTATCAAATTCAACTTTTGGTTTGAGCATCTTTATAGCCCCACTGTTTATAACTGAGGAAGCCTACCCGTGCCTGCACAGCAGTTAGTGGCAGATGTTCATAATGATGCCACACTTGCACATGAGGCAGAAATTAATGTTCAGGTTGACACAAACACGGTAAAAACACCTTGGAGGGAAATGTGCCAGATGTCATTAGAGTAAGCAGAGGTGCCTGCACGTCCCTGTGCTGGTGCCCACCAGGGAAATCAAGCCACTGATGCAGAACAAGAGTGCTGATCCATGACTTAATCTCGAGCAACTCTGAATGCAACCTTGCATCACTGTCCTCCATTTGAAACAATGTTATTTTTGAAGTTCTTGACAGCTAAAAAAAGAAGTATACATACATACTAGTAATACACACACCCTTATCAAAGCAGATCATAATCTGACCCACCTCATACACGCACACCAGAAGCCTGTAGACCAGAGCGACCACCATCATCCTCTGTAGATCCTCCATAGTCGTGTTCTCATCGATCTCCTCCACAATGAATTGGGTAATAAATTTGGCAATATCCCTATTAAAAGGAGAGACAGCATGCATATGTGAAAATGGATCTGGAGAATGGTGAAATAACGTCCTCCAGTTTTTCTCACTCACTTCATCCCACTCAGATGCATGATCCACAGCACGATGGTGGCCTTTACACAAAACAAGATAAAGAAGTCCACCGTCTCCGCTAAGAACCTATGGAGAGGTGAGGGGATGGTGTACTCCCGTCCTGTGAAGCACAGGAAAAGAAGTGTAACCCAATTGTACATGGTCAAACGATATGAGTTTTTCAGAAATATATTCAGAGACAAAAAATAATTGCAATGATGCACACTGCAGACAATTATTATATTAATCGGCCTCTTGAAAGCAGATATTGGAGAATGACTATTATCTTAAAAAAAGATTAGCTCCCAGATAAGTAGATTGTACAATTAATCTGAATGGTGCATTATACTTTCACACACAGCTAAACTCAAACTACGTTGTTTTGTTCTTCCTAGTCTCTCTGACGACTGAGATACACCGGTGTTATGTTGAATTCTGTCACCCCATCAATTATGTCCCCCTCCTGTTGGAGGTCAAGAAGGACTTGAGTCATGGTTAATATTAGTTGTAGCTGAGATACCTGGGGGTCAGGGTAAATTGGGGGCCACGTTAAGTATATCAGAAGACGACGTGATAAGGTTGGGAGAAGGTTAAGTGAAGGGGATAGGAATATATCGACAGGGAAACCAAAATCGGCACAACACAACAAGAACTTTAAGCACATAAGCTTGTTTTAACAACCTCATTAACTTAAGCCCTCTTCCCATTGTGACCTAGCTTATAAACAGATGATTTCACATATTACTAAAATGTTATTTTCGATAAAGTTAAACATTTAAAGCAGACTGCATCCCAACCTGCTTGAGGTGGAGTCCCATTCTGCCGCTGGGCTGGCCGGGCATCAGTTGTCGGGGTCTGGGCTGAGCCCGGCTCCGTCTGGGCGCCACCTGCATGAGGGAAGGATGCGGGGAAACTGAACGGATACGGTTGGTTGTACCAGTTTCGTGAGTCAAACACCTGGTGCCCGCCCCCGGAGGTCGTTAGAGATGAACCTGGTGTTTGAGTACTAATCACCGGCGGAGGGAAACTGCCCGGACCGGGAAAGGGGAAGGCTGCCCAGCTCTGCCAGCTGACATTCCCCCAGTAATACTGCCACATCCACTGCTGTAACTCTGCGCAATATTCCGTTGTTGCGGTGGCCTGCCGCTGTTTTTCATCACTTTCTGGGCACCGACATTTGTCACTTGTGCTCGCAAACATGTCTGACCACCTTCACAGGCTCCCCTACTTTGACAAGACAATGTTTTTAAAAGTGTTTATGTTGTTTCCAGTTAATCTCTTATTAGCTCCGTTCATTAGCTCCGCTGGTTTAGCACAGCAGTGCACTGCTAGCTAGATGTGCTAATGAGTAGGGGGATATCCGGTATCACTCAACGTTACTTTAAACATTAGTAAAATTATCTTCGAACCATATTTTGAGAGATTTATTGATATATTATTTGAGGATGTGGTGTCCGTATTCATGCAATAAATATGGTGAAGATTACTGCAACACAAACCGTTATAATGTGGAAATGGCTAATAAGAATCTCCCTTCTGTCAATAATGGTATGTTCCGTTTGAAGGCTCACTCTGCACACTCTGTCATCAGCCCCATCATGTGGCCAAACGTTGTAGTGCGTATTTGCATACAAAAAATACAGGCATTTCTCACATTTCATGTTTTGTTGAAAGTAAGATGATCATTTGTGGAGCTTTTAATGACAAGTCAAAGTCAAATGTATACACCATTGACTTTCACGATAGGAAGGCTACTACTATTGGCTGGATTGGTCTAATTATAGATGAATGCATGTAGTTTACTTCAGTCATTGACATTATAAGGAACAAAAAATGATCAGTTGTGTGAATATGCAACAAAGAAACCCTCATCAAATACGTGTTCACAGATCAATTTCCCCCAATAAAAAACACAATCAATCTCCTTAAATGGAATATTCAAACCCAACACGTATTATTGTCAAATTTAACCAATTGTTAATGAAAGAGTAAAAATGGACTAGGTAGGTAGATACTTTATTTATCCCGAGGGAAATTCAATAATGTACTACTTGTACATTAGAGATTAAGCAGGTTTAGCCAGTTTTCATTATTCATTTCAGTGAATGACTCCAACAAAACAGTATGACAAACAGGTGTGAAGAGATATATGCTGCTGCATCATGAAGAGAAACAGTCTTTGTCTTTATCATGACCTGAAAAATAGACCTTTCCACAGTTCACCACCAGAGAGCAGCAGAGGTCTTCTGATCAACGTTAATAACGCATTTAATCATACTCTGAAAGATTTCCTTTTCCTATCAGTGACATGCAGCATACCTTTTAATTATATTCAATTAGTAAATACAAAAAATAATAGATAATGATCTCATGTAGCTGTTATAGGTCATGATATTCATTTTTGGGAGCATACATCACTCAGCTCTGTCCAGATCATTTAGATCTACATTCCAGGATTCAGTTTAGGACTGCAGCAGACATCTTAATGGATCCTCCAACATCTGAGTTCAGGGACAAATCAGCAGCTTGAAATGAACGTCATCAACACACACTGTCCGATCGTTCTCAATGATGTCTCCCACCCTCTCTACCCCCTTTTTCTCTTACTTCTTTCTTTCAGACTTCCACTTTCTTTCAATGTACTCCCCCTCCTCTCTGATTAAAGGGGTATTTGCTGACTTTGCTGGCCCGGCTCTGTGGGTTAGGTGTTAGGTATGCCAGTTCTAAATGATTGTGCCTGGCCCAGTGAATGGAGCCAGTGAGGCGGACGCCAATCCGACCCCAATGAGCGTTATCCCTGTCGACAGAAGCCATACGATGACTGTGCCCAAAAGTAATCGGGCCCAAATAAAAGCTGCATCCAGCAAACGCTGACCCCCATAGAACCCAACAACCTGGTGGGATTACGGCTGTGGAGGTGTGTGTGTTTGTGTGGGTGTCTGTGGGGTGAGTGAAAGGGGAGTTTGGTTGCTGAACTGGTGGCAGTTGGGCAAAGTGTCACCCAGAGGTGGAAAGGAACTGAGTGCATCTGCTCAGGCACAGTTTATAAATATTTCTATTTGGTGAAATTTATGAATTTGGTGCACAAAACACAAGATAAAACACCACGCATGGCAGATATTGGCTTCAAAGGATTCTACATTAAAAACATTTTCTGTCTGAAGCATCATAAGTTACCATGTAGGACTTCATATAACAGAATATGACAGTCGCATGTATTTTCATTATTGCCTAATGTATGTTGGCTGTTATTGATGTAGTATTCAAAAAGAACATCTTTCACCCTTTGGACTTAAAGTCTAAAATAAAGTGGATTTAACTCTTTAATCCCGCGTCTGTTTAAACTGTTACCTTTTGAACATTGACATAATGTGGTAACATGCAAGTCTGATGTAAAGCAAACAGGGACAATATTGGACACATAACACGTGTGATGAAGATACCGTAGGCAAACATTGAGTCAACAGACAGACCTAACAGACAGACCTCTCAGCGTGTACCTTCTTGCCTGTAACCATAACTAATCTAATCTAGTTTTACTTTTTTGAGTCAACACAGGTGGAGTTCAAATCGGCTTTTTTTTTTTTGCAACACTTGAAAACCGTCTGTGCCTCATTCAACAATTTTCTGTTCGTCATTTTAACCCTGTGATGTCAATCAGTTGTAACTCCGGCGCGCTTGTGCCACTCTTGTGTGACTCCAGAGCGAAAACTGGGCTTGTTGTTTCATTATAGTATATTATACTACGATTATAGTAGCATTAAAACATAGAGCAAGACCAGGCCAATATATATGGAACTATAACTTACTGATTGTCTGTCAATATAACATAGTTTTCATTATCAAACACTGATTTATTGATTCAAGTCAACTTTAAAAACATAAATTAAACTTAAAAAGAAGTATCAGCTGATAGATGTCAGTGCCAGTTTGTTCTAATACATCTAGAATCAGTGGGTATGTAAAGAAACCTGGTCATGTGTCGGGATAATGGGACCACTGCTAGATTCATTTCAGCTTTTCTTTGCACATTTTTGCCTCTGTGCACGTGAGGCAAACACACACACACACACACACACACACACACACACACACACACACACACACACACACAATTCACAGAGGTCTTGTGAAAAGCGTTGCTGTGTCTAAAGAGGATGTCTATCGTGCTCCCAGACATACACCGAGGGAACAAGGCCACCAAGTGACCACATTTGCTCAGAAACACAGTTTTTGGACTCAAATTATTGTGTATTTTGTCTTGGTGAGAAACTTTTTTTTCCCGCCAAGATTCAGTCCTCGTGTGCATTTTTCTGTCCTAAAATGAAAACAGAAGTTGACTTTATTTTAAGGGACCTGATGAACACCGACTCTCCGTCCCTGGAGGATACTTAACATGCAAAAAAGAGGCTACTAGATACGCCTGCCTGTTTTCACATGTTTTCCTCAGAAGGCTTCAGCCTCACATTAAACAGCCAGAGAGGCACTGATCCTGTCTTCTACCTCTATACCTAGAAAGATAGTCGAGTTTGAAGATGTTTCCTGCTGAATAGCTTTAGCATAAAAAGGCTGTGATGATGCATTGATGCACTGATAACAGAGCATCAATGCTATTAGCCAACAGGGATTTATAACCCTGAACACTGAGCAGACTCCTCAGATGAATCATTAAGAGGGAAATCTTCCACTCCTGTTCATGCGGGAACTGTGGGAAAGATTTGGCTTCATTCTGGGCTCCTGCTGATTTCGTGCTGGCTCGTTGCCTTGTACAACCATGCACTGGTTTAAGCTCTTAGTCCATACAAAGATTAAAACATAGCAGTCAGAATGTGGCCACTGGGTCGCAGGTTAAAGAAATGAACAAAGCGTCCAGAGAATGTGGGGAAAGGGGTCACTGACATCCTGTTTTGAGTGTGTGTGTGTGTGTGTGTGTGTGTGTGTGTGTGTGTGTGTGTGTGTGTGTGTGTGTGTGTGTGTGTGTGTGTGTGTGTGTGTGTGTGTGTGTGTGTGTGCG
>CAAKHC010012490.1:39210-53201 GCA_901007825.1 Macroramphosus scolopax
GATGGCCTCTTCTGTTCTGCAGTCTCCTTCTTCTGGTGTGTGTGTGTGTGTGTGTGTGTGTGTGTGTGTGTGTGCGGGCGGGTTGTCATGTGATTTATATATAAATTACTCAGAGCGTCTCAGATTAAATCCATCATCAGTCTGGAACACACTGTAAAGTGAGCAAGAGGTCATATTCCTGAAGGTTGGGACTTTGGCATGCCGTGTTGCTGGTAATCCTCTACGGTCTACCGTGTATTAAACTTTTTGCCTTTACAAATCTTTATCAAGTGAAGAGAATTTGTGTTACTGGAAGAAAAACTGCTTCATATGCTGAGACAGCAGATCGAAGTCCTTGAGAAAAGTTCCTCTTCTATGTTGTTGCTTTGTCTTATACTTGTAACAGTGAGAACCAATTTAGTGAATTACGTTTGGCTCTCTGGAGCCGTGACAGGAACACCCAAGGGGAGAGCTGAGCTCCC
Organism: Macroramphosus scolopax; assembly: GCA_901007825.1. Classification (NCBI taxonomy): domain Eukaryota; kingdom Metazoa; phylum Chordata; class Actinopteri; order Syngnathiformes; family Centriscidae; genus Macroramphosus; species Macroramphosus scolopax. The sequence continues at coordinate 39,672 of CAAKHC010012490.1, forward strand.
ACCTGCTCCCAGCGAAGAGCCCCCCTCTTCCTCCTCCTCACCTAATTTCCTGCACCTTGAAAGCCTCAGCAGCTAATCACCTTTCCCCTGATGTTAGCACACTTGTGGAGGAGGGTTCAACCGTCCCTTTCCTTACAAACCAAGTTTTTTTCACATACTTTGTGGTCCAAATGATGAGATAATCACATTTTCTGCAGACTTCTCAATTTCACTTTAAACTCTGTCTGCACTAGCACTCTCTCTCTCTCTCTCTCGCCCTTCCTTCCACTGGGTGTTGGGATGCCGACTCTCAGTCACATGCTTTACGCTCCTTTAGACGTTCCTGACAAGACAAAGAGCTCAGTAAAGAGTCGACCCACAGAGAGGGCTTGTTGGTTTAACATGCAGCTGTGCATTGCAGCGTCGGCCGTTCGAGCTTCCTGGTGAGTTTCACACGGGCGTCGTCGGAAACATCTGTAAACCCATTGACATCACGTTCATCGTTATTAAGGTTGAAGCAGATGAGCAAATAGCTGTTACACAGCACACGCAGGCCGTCCGTTAGCTGCTGCACAGTAAAGCTGTAACATTTCGATCATTAATTCTGTAATAAAGGTCCTCTGAAAGGAGTTTTGCTACTTGCTGCTGAAAGGCCTTTTCACAATCCACTTGAAGAGACGTCATCCTGTGGCTGATGGCTTCCGGCTCACTCCCACCCATCACTGGCTGCGGTTATCTCCCCACTGCATTGTGGGGAAGTGCCTGTTGCGCGACTCAAAGCGTCTATCAGGCCGACTTCCGTCGTCCTCTATTGTTTATTTGAAGTTTCCTAAGGTCAAGATGAAACTGTCTGTACTCTGTCAGCGACAAAATTAGTTGCAGTGCGTACCTCAATTAGTGGCCGTACGTAGCAGTGTTGACATTCTTGCTGCAGACAGCAGACTAAAAGATAACTGCCAAGGCCAGCAAGCCACTCTGCTGCTGTCTGCAACCCCTCAACTCAAACCATCACTATTATGTCTCAATGCATTTGCAACATTATTAGAAATATGCCTACATGTTTTTCATAAAGGTCCATGTGATATGAAACACGGCCCATTAACGTGTTACCTCCCAGATGCTCTGCATCCGATTCCAGATGAATCCATATACACACAAAAACAGGGGCTGGTTTGTCCTTGTATATTATGCAGCTAATTCAAACCCTGAATGAATCATCTCAACACACCAACACATCAGTGATGCTGATCAGGAAGACAACAGGATGAGTGATAGAGCCTCTTTATCAGTCCTTCATACGTCTCAACCTCGCTGCTTGTGTCTGCCAATAAAACAAGTGAAACACGGAAAGGAGGGCGGACAAACAGCAGCGACCTCTGAAGTATCAGAGCATTCAGCCGCACCACCTGCTGCAGAAGGTCAGTGTGCATTCTTAAAAATAATCACAACAAAGAATATCTTCCCCGTAGATCGCTTGTCTCGGCCGCCTCGTCTCACACGAGGGTGAATTCTTCCCAAACTTTAGACTGTGTGACTGCTGTGAATCCTGATTTCCAGCCTGCCTCTTTAGTGGGTTCGTCAAAGTTTGAAGGTCAACTGAAATTGATTGATTTGAACGATAATTTGAAGTGGGGTTTTGTATTTTTTGTGCAGAAGCAGTTTTAATTGATTCTGGCTGGGAAACATTTTACTGCAGCTTGATTATGTCATGATGTGTGATTGAAGTCTCATCTAACAGAAGTTCCGAGCACTTCATGCTGTGGCCGTTAAAATAAACCGCTCTGCATGTTATAAAGACTCTTCCGAGACCTTTCTTGGAAGGGAAGAGCACAAAGACTGCTTGATGTGAACAAACAGAAACCCATTTGCGTTCGCTACTTCCCATCACTGGTTTTCAAAGATTCACCCCTTTCCTCACTCCCCTCACCGCCGTCACCCCCTCCAGATTACAGATCACATGTCCTGTCACACAGACGTCGAAGGGGGAGTGGATAAGCCTGCGGACACGCTGCAGAAAATACTTCCTGATGACTCTCTGGGTCTCCACATGCAGCAGCGCATATGCATGTTTGTATAGGCACGAACCCCACGGTGCAGCGTTTAGGTTGCCATGTTGTCTGGGTGAAACCATTGTGTAGGGTCTGGTTTGTGCAGCCTTGCTTTAAAGATTTCCAGCATCCTTCCTCCGAGCTTTACAATCACTAACAGGGGTCTTGTTTGAAGTTTTGACAGGAACTCCCGCTGGGATGATTTGAAAAACACGGATCCATTGTGGGGTTCTCAAAGGCAAAAAAAATATTTCCTCATCTACAACACAAAGCCTTTTAAAAAGATCTCCAACTGGATCAACACTATTTAAAATTAGATTAGTTTCCATCTTTATGAAAATATCCTTTAACGGTACAAACATAGACGCGTCTCTCTGACTGTTTGCGGGCGACAGGAGAACCGCTCGCCTCTGTCTGCCTCTGCAACAGACAGGGCAGCGCTTGCATAACATTAGGACTTGTTGATGAAGTCAGGGTTCACCTTAATAGCAGGTTTCAGTGGAAAGAAAGCTTGTTGCATGGCAACCAGCCTCCCCTACTGCTCCTTGGGGCCTCGTCGTTTCATCAAGCTGTTTGGTTGCCCTTGGAGACCGATATTGGGTCAGCAGGTCCTGTGGAGAAGGACTGAGGTAAACTGATGGCTGTTCAATGTTTTGCGTTAACGTGGAGGCTCAGACTGCGGTGTCCACCTACACAAATATGTAAGATGCGTCTGTCCAGGTGGGAGTTAATGTCAAGGTTGTCTCCACCCTCAAGCTCCACCAAGCAGAAAAACACAAGGAGTGGGAGTGGGATTATCACTGTAGGTGCAGAGAGAATCGTCTGCTCCTTCTGTTATTGCTTGAATCCGCCTGAAACTAGACTCAACAACAAGCCGGTATGAGACAGACGACATCAGGTGAAAGAAAGTTTGGACTTGATGTTGAAGTTTTCTGCCTTGTAATACCGACATATTTGAGCTCTCTACTGGGCCACTTGTTGAACTGCAAGAGATTTAATACTGAATAAGATGTTCAGTAATAAGGAAACATGACTGATCCAATTCCAGATAAACAGTCTTTAGCAGGCCACCATCCACGATCGGCTCTCAGGTCCAGCCTATTGGGAGGAGGCGGGGGCGAGGAGCCTGCGAGGAACGAGGAAAAACTGGTGGCAGCGGGGGGGAGAGAAAGGGGCGTCAGAGTTGGCGTACTGAGAGCAGCAGAGAGGTGAATGAATGAAACCGTTTGAAGACCGAGTCAACTTCCTGTTGGTTGGTAGTAAAGTGTGACGTAGAGTACGAGCCCTCAGTGAAACCTTTGCTCTGCTATCATTGTCTCGTAGTAAAGTATGAATGGAGGAGACGAACAGCCTGAGCTATCAGATCTTGCCCATTGTAGCATCCCAGCAACTGCAATCCCAGAGTTGTTACCCTTTAAATAATGTTACAAGTAGTGCGGTACCCTCCCCAAAGATATACCAACAGAATGAACTGCGACAGCGGACTCCTGCACATCTTGTTTCAAACACCACAAATAAACTCTCGTGTCATTCACCGTCATGTTGAGAAACACTGTGGTGTACGTGAGTTGTTCTCCGACACCGTACCACATTTGAGCCTCGCTCAGCAACCCGCAGTTAAAGACGGAGTGAGTGAAAACGTCCAGTAAGGCCTTGTAAGCAGTTCCTCCCCAGTTAATGTATCAGAGTGAGATGAGACGACAGAATATATTATGATAGAGGCAACTTTCATGAATCATTTTGGACGTGACATGAAGAGAGGAAGTCAACTATAGTCACACATCTTAAAGCTCATATCAAGTAACCTTTGACCTTGTTGAGAGGAGTTTGTGCTCGCCAGAGTTTAAGTTAAGGACAGGCAGAGGACAAGCAGAGGAAGGGTGTCAACGCTCCGAGTCAAGTGGAGCTTTCCAGATGTTGTGCAGAGGATGTAAGTCTCATTCTTGTAAAGTCGGAGACAGTCTGCCTTTAAGGAAAACAACCTCCCCGAGATACCTCCGCCTGTCAGGAAGGAGAACACACACACATAAAAAGCAAGAAGAGAAGAGTCGCACGTGTTAGTGAGACATCAGACTGTGCATTTCAGATCTAAATAACAAAACCGATGATGGTCAGTGTCAAACTTTAGGGTCGCAGCTCCAGTTCCCTTTGTTTTTATCTTTTTCCTCCCCTTTGCTGCCAATCAACTCTCAGCAGACTTCTCACTATCGGGCTCCTTCCTGAGCAGTTTCCCAATTTGCACTCTGAAACCACCTCTCGTTGTGTAAAGTTCAGCTGAGGGAAGTGGAGGAAAATCTCTAACCTTCCTCTCTGGTGGTGAGACGTTTATTGATATCCATACTAATGGAGATAAAAAAAATAAAAAAAGGACCTTTACTGACTGCTACTTGCAGAATTGCTCAACTGTCTTCAGACTTCCAGTTACAGTTTATGTTTCCAGGGTCTTGACTGTAAATAATTGAGATCATCGAATCAAGATGTCCGGTGTTAAACAGGGAGGGAAGGATCTTCCTCACCTCCCGCTGTCGTCCAAACACGGTGACGGAGACGCCCGTGGACACACAAGCACTGCAGCTCTCGGTCAATCCGTAGCAGATGTGATCTTTTCACGTTCGACTTCTTATAACGTGCACAACAGCAGAAGGAAGATATCGTATTAAGAAAGGGTCAGCAGATGATTAGTCTTTGAAGTTTAGCAGTTAAAATAAATCACACAACCTCCTTCTGTCCCAAGAGAGTCAATGGAATCTGATTTTCTGCAAGTTTGGAGAGTTGGTGGAAGATCATGTGACTCATAGTAGATGTGGAAATCCAGCTGTACAACTGAGTGTGCTGTAATGGACGGGAATAGCTTCAGTGTCCTGCAGGCGGGAGTCTCTTCCCCTCATCTGTATGAATGCTTTGATTCGTCTGTGGGAGACCAGGTAAGAAGGATCAAACGCTGAGTTAACAGCAGCTCATCGGCTTTGTGAAGTCAAATGACTTATGGACATTAAAAAAAAAACAAACAGCTATTGACACGCTGACGCAACTGTGCCCCGGTGACCTTCCACTGTGGTATTCTCATCCACTTGGCATCTTCCCAACAGTTCAAACCGTATGTCCTCGACTGCTGCCAGTACTATTGTCCGAGCAGAATGGAACAAGAGTGTTGGCCCGCAGTTCACCTGTTTCAGCTGTTTTGGCCATTAGGCCCAATCAGTGCTATCGTGTCTCTTTCCTGTCATGGGAAAGTTACTGCCGCCTCTGGAACAATCCCCCACAGAACAGAAACACACACACATGATCACACACACACTTGACCAGCGGCCAAAGGGTGGGGACGACCCAAAAGGCTTCCAGTACATGGAAATGTTCGACCTCCAAAAAAGGAAAGAGGGGGATACATTTCCTCCCTGACCTCCCTGCATGATGCTCTTAATGCTTCTACAGAGTTCACATTCCTCCAGGAGGCCCTGCCAACACACATCATTTATCATCAGGGGGATGTTTAAGTCCAGAATGTATTTGGGTCTTTGACCTTTGAGTGAAAATCTTAAAACAAAAAAAATATCTTGAAGCATGTGGAACCAAGTCAGTACCATGAATGAACCATCAATGTGAGCCTGTCAGATTAGGTAGGTGGTGTTTTCCCCATTAGTGCATATTTGTGTGAGCGTCCATTCCTCAGCATGCCCTAATGATCGGAACGCTTTCAAGAATGTCATAATTGAATTTAAGACATTACACCGTTTAAACAAGCAGCAGACAAACTGACTTACTGAGAAACATTCAATAAACTCTCAGACGCACTGTTTTGACAAACTCAATAATTTTTATTCAAAATCACCAAAACAATTCCAAATGAAATTATAATGTGTCATGTTGGAAAACAGAGGCACATGAATTTTAATTTTTTGGCAACACAGTGAAGATAAAGAATAAGAGTAGCAGAACAGGCCATTACTTTCGTTTGGTTTTACGCTCATTAAACTGAGCCTGTCATCCAGCAATGTGTTCAAGAAGTTGGCTGAAGGGACCCATCACGCCTCCTTAACGTACATTCTCACCGCCACCACGTCGCCCATTATGCACTTCTGTGGAGGGAGAGAGGGGGGGGGGATGCAGTGCAGTGAGCAAAGGTGAAGATGAATTCCTGCAAACACTCGCCAATATATTAGGTACACCGAGGTAAAACTAACACAGTATCTATATAAATATTTTTGCCAACCTCTACCTCATGAATGTGCCTCAAAAGTAACCAATGACATAAAAATAGATATTATATTCTTGAAAGTGTGTCTGTGGTTCTGCATGGTACTTCAAAAATAGTTCCGGAGTCTTTCTGCAGAAAAGTGGGAACGTTTGAAGTTGTTGTTGTTGTTTGGCTCTTGCTTTGATAGGATTCCCTGCAGGATGCATGCATGCATGGCTTTATTCATCATGTTTTACTTAGGTTTGTTTGAGTTTTTACATTTATGTGTGTGTGTGCGTGTGCATGTGTTGTTGTTAGCAGGATTACACAGTTGCCAGCCAATTTCCCCTGAACTTATTGGAGGGGTGTATTTATATCGTAGTTGGTATTTTTCAAGCGGAATGTAGGAAGATATTTTTCCCACATTAGGCCTATGAGAGTTGTTGGAGGAATTGTTATATTATTGCATTTACATTAAATATAGTGTATATGCATTGCAGCTCTTTCACAACAAATAATCTAATCAAAAAGGAAAATATCCTTAATTGAAAAAATGGAAAAATAAAGTTTTCTTATGATTCATTTTGCAGCACGTGATGCAGACATGTTTAAGTTTCATCCTCCTCACCGCTATCAACTTGCCATCCGTCACCTCCCTCTCGATGTTTGTTTCTTTGCCATCCCAGGTCTGTTTCTGCACCATTTTACCGTTTTCCAGGGTCACGACGGTCTGCGGGGCAGAGAACAGAGACAAGCCGTTAATTCCCGCACAGAGGAGACTCACGGTGGGATCGGCTCAGACCCCCTGGTCCTGGTTCTGGTTCTGGTTCCGGGACACACTAACCCTCGTCTTCCTGTCGTCTGCGGTCGTCTCGTCAAAAGGTTCGTTGAGCTTGAATCTGATCTCAGTGGTCTTGAATGCGCTCTGAGACTTCATGCACACAATCCCTTGATCGTCCACGGTCACTATCAAATTGGGCTTGGTTCGATTCCCCACCTGCCGGGTTGCAAATCCCACACCTGCGCAGCAAAAATTAACACGCATTAATACACCTGCACTTCTAATAAACTCAAAATATGTAAATCACCTAACAGGTTTATATTTTGAACATGAACAGCAATTTATGTCACACAACAACAACAACAAAAAACATGCTTATAGTTTTAAGTTAGCTTAAATTGCTACAATTAATTCACAATTAGCAGCTGGAAGCTCTCCACAGACGTCCTACCTATTGCTTTCATGTAGTCATCAAAGTTCTCGCTGGAAATCATCTTCCACGTCCCAACGAACTTCTCGACCATGTTTGCAGTGTTTGGTGTGATATCCTCAACTAAAAACCAGCGGAGGGAGTCTGGATTCAACTCACTTGCACTGTGGGAACAAACTCGCAGGGCTTTTAAAGGACCAGCGCCACATACAGCTGCAGAGTGGCACCCAATCACGACCTGCGACGTCACGGAACAGCTCAGCGAAGTCCCGCCTCCAGCCCCCCTTGCGACTAGCATCTGTGATAGAGACTTGATTGCTGGGCTGTTATTATAATATACATAATATATCAAATACATCCCCACTTATTAAAGTATACTCAATATGCTGACCAATTTGTTATATTAAAAAATTACATAAATAAAACACGTGGTAGTATACAAATGGCACTGCTGTCTGAAATAATTATTAATAATCATAATCATAACTAAACGTATTGACCAACCATCACTAGCATTAGTCACAATCAATGGTGCTCATGGGGTAGATTCAAATATAGTTGATAATAATGAGAAAAAGTAGAACAGAAAACAGATGTATAAAGAGCAATATACTATTGGATTTTTAAATATTGTAGAATGAAAGGAGATTTTGTTTGTGACTTGATTTCCCCCATAAAAGTATTACATAAACACTGTTTGCAAGCATGCAACAACTGGTGTGTTAATGATGATTTAGAATGACAAGAGATAGTGAAATGTTTTGCAGGCAGTAGATATAAATGGAACACCCCCGCAGGTTTTCAGACAAAGAAAATTCATGCACTACGTGTAAACTGAGGATGTAATGAATGGTTGAAATGCACACACAGTTAGAAATGCTAATTGAATAGAGGGGAGAGGGGACAGGATTTCAGTTATCCGTGACCGGGTGAAAGGTTTTGTTTGCTTTTTTTTTTTTTTTCTGTGGGGATGCATCCAAGAATTAATGCCAAATTACATTCAAGCCTGCTGTGTCAAAGGTTGGAGCTTGCATAATGTTGTCTCAGATTCTGGAATGATCTTGTTTTATGTTATCACGTGAGCCGGAACTATTAACAGCATATTTTATTCAGTTAAAGCATTTCAATTGATGTCTTCAGTGTGGACAATGTCAGTTAAATCGATGGGCCTACCTAATGTTCAGATCAGTTTAAGAGTTCACATCATCTAACAGGTTTAGATCCTTTTTTTGGGAGGTGGGGTTAAAGTGAACTATTTGACTGTACATCATGCCTATCCAAATGATGTCACATTAGACCAATATAGAGAAAACAAAGTAATCAAAGATCAACTCACACCAGAACCAGTAATGTTATTTTATATTTGCTTTATTATAAACATCCCATTATCTACACATATGAACACAAATACAACACAGATAAAGTCAACAACCAGCTCGTCACTTTTTAGCAGCGACTTTGGCCTGTGGGTCTTTGGCTGTGCAGCGGGACTGAAACGCACCCAGCATCTCGCTGCTGGTAAGGTTCGCTCCCTTCATCACAAGCCTCTCACCATCTACTGTGGAAGACAAAGGGACAACATGGTGACTCATAAGGCCACGATGGCTGATCTTATTATTCGAGCTAAAGAAAAAAAACAGGTGAAGAGTCAACGCTGAACAAAGGTCAAGTATCCTACACAATGGACAACTATACTGCTGACCTATGGCAGACATACTGTATCTATATACTGAGTCTCAGTGATATTTTCCTCAGTGCCTAAACACATGCAGTACTAACTAAGTATGGTTGCATGTACACAGCCAAACTTCTGAAAGAAAACTGCTGACATTTCATCCAACTTGACAACATAACAAGTTGTACTCAATCCAGTTCATATATTTTTCCATGATGATTGTAAGCATTAGCATCTATTAACACACAACAACGTTTTTAAGTACTTGTGATGGTGAGAATTGTGAAATAAAATAGAAACGCAGATACCCGTCCATTACAGTCGATTAATGGGATACATTTTGAGTCTTGTGAGGTAATAGGTGATACTTACCATACGTAACATCTACTACAGGTTCAGACCTGTCATGTTTCACCATGGATATCACCTCACAGTTCATGTTGGAGGTTCTGGCCTTCTCTGAGCCCACCAGGGCCAGGAACTCCCTGAGGGAAGCACATTTCACACTGTTTACATCACAGCTGTTGTTGATAAGAACTATGTACTTTACATCAGAATTATCATATTACATTTCAGAGGGTGAACCTGCAGTTATGATAGTAGTAGATACCGTAGTTAAGGTCCTACACATTAGTGGTCCACCTACACTTCAATTTGACCTCCTATCAGGTCTGTCAGGGTGACTACATTTGACTGACTCTCCTCACAGTCTAATGACATCTTTAAGAAATACACACAAATTAAAATGTTATCAAGAATAATTTTGGTGCGTCTAAGTAAAGCAATGCAAAACACTAATGGGGAGGTGCAGACTTTTAAAACTAGCTCCACCTGAACAGGCTTTGACTAACTTTGTGCAGAAATGTACAAGCAGAGTTTTGACAACTAGCTTGAAAAGCTACACTTTGTAGTGTAGCTTACACAACATGTAAAGGAAGTTTAGAGTACAGGTATATCGAAATGGATTTAGCTGAACAGCAATAAGCTATTTCTTTTAATGGGTAAGTATAGAAGGAAATATAGATGGGAAAAATATAAACTCTTACAAGCTCCAGTCATATTTGCGTGGCATAAACAGAAACCCTAAAGGCGGTCATGAACGGTCGTTTCTACGATAAATTACTACTTTTTGACACCGTTAGGAGACACAGGACGACGTTTCACACCCCAACACAACACACACACAAGTGTCTTACCTCGTCGACCGGACGTTTGACTCAAAGGGACAAAAGTGAATCGCTATTTTCTTTACAGCCTTCAAAACCACGGTCGCCTTACCGGGAGCCGCCATGTTTTCTGCGGTGACCTCCAACCTCGAGGAAGATGGGCGCTTCTCGCGAGAGCCACCAGAGGGCGCCAGATGATAAATAACGGTGTTGGGTAATTGTTCAGAAGTGTATAACTACTTGAAGCAGTGTCATTAATTGATGCTTAATCTGTTATTATCATGATATTTTTTAGACATACTGGCAGAAATGATTCCCGCTTCTTATCAGGAAATTTTAGTTATCCTTTTCATAGTCCTTTTACATAGATCTGAATATTATTTTCAACCTCAACAGTCTCATTTTTTAACTATTTTATTACAATCCTGTAAAAACCTTGACAGCATTTTACTTGAATCTTTCATTTTAGTCCTTAGTGAATGAATTGATCTTGGCATTAATACTGCAGGCCCGGTGTGTAAATGAGGGTGATGTCAGCATAACAACAGATTGGCTGCTGTATATCAGATTATACTGGGGCTGTGTCTCAATAGTTTATGATACCAACATCCTATGTAAGGATATTAATAGCTTTGAAATTGCTTAAAAAGCACCGTCTGTTTCACAATGACTTGACAGATTGAATTAATGCAACTCGGGTAAAGCGGCTGTGGCACCTTCCTGTAATCATCTGACAAACAAAGTCACAGAGCAGAATTACGTTAGGAAGGGATGAGTGGGGGTCTGTCAGGCACTAAGTCAATAAAGGAGGGTGCTGCTCTCCAAATAGAGACTCAAACAGGCACATCTCATAATCAAATAGACAAGTAGGATTGGAAATGGTCCCTGACTACTGCAGGTTCCTGCACTCAGCAGATGAAAAAGGTCAAAAGTGTGTCATCTCAGAAATAGAAATGCATTCAAAGGTTCAATGCGTTCAATTTTCACTTGAGTCAAATCTAATTAAGGCATGAATTAAGCCTTTGAAATGTGCTTATTTAGATTTTGCAGCACAACAATCGTTTTACAATCTCGGAAGAGGGAAGGCTGTCAAATATGTATTGTATGAACATGAGTTTCTGCTTATCTCTTTGTCACCTTTTGCCAAATATTAGCAATATGTCTGCTGAATAAACTAACTAGAGGTTAGTTTTCTATTGTCATGTTTAAAACAAAGAGAGAGAAACCACTTCATACTTATTAACTTCAGCCCTGTCTTTGCACTTCCTTGACCTCTGCTAAGCAAACTGTCGCCGGGTATTTATAGCCACAATGTTTTCAGGGCGTGTGATGAACAAATGTGTTCCTGGTACAATTTATCCTCACTCCAGCGCGCCTCAAGTCTCTTTCCTGAATCAATCTGACCCAGCCTGTGACAGTTGGACAGTGGAGACACGGGCCGCTAAAATTAGACACAAACAGCTTCTGAGAGGCAGAAGCATTTCCTAGACACACCCACCACACACACACACATGCACACACTCTGATGCTGATACGTAGTTGTAGTACTGGAATTCCAGCAATAAGAAAGTGGGAAACAATGGATGCTCAGGGGAATCATTGACCTCAAAGAAAACAGAGGTATTGTGGTGCAGGATTTCTTCTATCAAAGCCTCTGCCTGAGCACAACACTTAAAAAATGCACCTTTCATTGTGATACTGGTTGTCAAGGGGAAACATTGAAGATGTTCTGCTTGATAGGAGAATGCCATTCTTACATGTGCGCCATACAACACACATATACTACGACTCACTGTCTATATCAGAGGTGTTATCACATCTGCTGTTTATGTTGTGTGAATCATTGGGAAACATTTGGTATCACCTTGAGTCTTAGATAAAGAGAACTTCTATCTTCCTTTTGGAATCGGAAAAGATCATAATCATGGAAGGTTATTGAGAAATACCACGACATTTTCTGAGAGAGAAAATTAATTCCCCCATTGATATTAATACACTCACAGTATGCGAGGAAGTGGCACTTCTGTAGACTTGTATTCACTATAGCAGGACTCTGTAAGATGACCTGAGGAGTGTAAAGAACACATATCACAATATAATTGACTAAGACTGAAAGAAATACAATCTATGTCCACTCTAAATGTTTTTCACTGGTTAAATGATTCATGTCTTATATAAGTAATCATGTGATTCATCAATCAGAGAAGTCATATCAGCCAAAGCGAGACTTTTTGTTTTGTAGAAACCTCTGACAAATCCTAAACGTCTCTGCTGTAAACAACAAGAACATTTACAGAGTTATATACAGCAAAATCTTAATTAATGTTTATTTGAGAGTTAATTTGACATGCAAATCTATATGTTTACCACTATAACTGTAATTAATAAGCTTCCTGTCCCTCAACTACCACAGCTGAAGTGCCCCTGTATAAGGCACCAAACCCCCCCCCAACATAAACAAGCACCGGCTCAGGACTTAGTTTGCATTTGTGGATAGGGGATCCATACTTAATATTATGTGTGTGTATTATACTGCGAAGGCTAGTTGATAAACCCAATAAACACCCTTTATCTTAAATATTTCTGCACACTCTTGAAATTGAGCATAAAACTGAATATTGAGTTGTACAATGAAAGATCTTAATTGACAAAACTTCCCATGTGTCTTTCTGAGTGTGAATAAATACAGCTACAGCTGATTACAAAGGCTGAGCAACAGCACGCACAGCCCTGCCTGTCAGGACTACATCACCCATGAGGCTTAGCGCGGCTGCTCTCCTCCCAGCAGCGTCCTGCCTGCCTGCCTGCCTGGCGGAGCGCAGAGAGGAGCAGCAGGCTGAAATGAGCAGCTCCGTAGTCTCTCTCATGTCCAGAAATGTGCGCAGGTTGAAGAAGGAGCCGCATCGCTGTCTGTAACCTCCGCGGGCGACACACCCCTCGTACCTTTTTCCCGGTACACCGGAGGGTTTGGACGAAGGAACAAATCTAAACACTTTTAGCGACAGCAGCCTTTGAACGCGGATCTTTTGGGGCTGTCCTCTCTAGGTAAGTGCTGTTATCTAAACAGTAAAAGTTGAGCTGTTTTTTCCTGTGGTTGTTTTATTTCCATGCCAGTGAGGCAGAAGTGACAGTGTGTGAGTGTGTGTGTGTGTGTGTGTGTGTGTGTGTGTGTGCCGTCTGTGTTTATCGCGCGTCGGGAAACTTCACTGAATGCGGCAGCTTCGAAGGGCGCAGTGAAACCAAATGTGAGACGCGGTGACAGTCGTCTCGAACGGGG
>CAAKHC010012490.1:53221-67032 GCA_901007825.1 Macroramphosus scolopax
TAAGTACCCCACAGCTGTGTGCATCACTGCTCCCTTCCTTCTTAGCAGGTCCTGGGTTGGTGTGTGCGGCTGTCTTTATCTGTGTGTGTGAGTGTGTGTGTGTGTGTGTGTGTGTGTGTGTGTGTGTGTGTGTGTGTGTGTGCGGTCTGTGTTTATCGCGCGTCGGGAAACTTCACTGAATGCGGCAGCGTCGAAGGGCGCAGTGAAACCAAATGTGAGACGCGGTGACAGTCGTCTCGAACGGGGACTTGTTGCCTGTTTCCTGCCGATTTTTAAGAGTCTGCACGGCAGTTGAATTTAAAGAACATGACACTTGCAGTTGATCTTTATCTGCCTCCTGCCTGCTTGTACTGAACCGTGTAAACCCTCCTGTGTGTGCATCATCCAGGCTGCTGCTGCATTGGGTTCAGTGTGACAGAAAACACTGGTGATTTACCTTTCTGTGCACGAGTGTTGCAAATGTTCCATAACCAACAGCTGTAGCCGCCCCCCAAAAGGTTGCCAGGTAACTTAGTAGTAACGTTAATGTGAGATGTTCCCCATCTATATACAGCTGTGGTCAGAAGTTTACATACACTTGTAAAGAACATGTTGTCATGGCAGTCTTGAGTTTTCCAATAATTTCTACAACTCTTATTTTTCTGTGGGAGGACCCAAGTCTTGAGTGTAGTGGATATTTAACATCAATTATAGCCTTATGACAATAAATCAATCACTCTTCCATTGTTAATTCTGTTCTAGCAGACACTGATTGCAATCATCAAACAGGAAGAAAAGGAAAGCTATCAGCCACTGCTGAGAGAAAACCGAGAACCACCAAAAAGCAGGTCTGCAGTGAACTACAAGCAGCTTCTTTACAGGTGTATGTAAACGTTTGACCACAACTCTACTAATAACTGCCCTTATATTAATAACGACAGTTATTTAATCAGTATTTAAATGGATCCACTTTGTCATTGTGTTCTAATGGCTGAAACTATACCCAAATGTAACCCCCTTTTTTTACTGGGGACCCCTGAAACCCTCTCAAGGACCCCTGGGAACCTGCTGTAGATTATCACTGAGGTTAAATTGCTTTATTCCTCTGACTTGTTTACATTGTGTCCACACAGGAAATTAGATCTGCTTTGCATTGAACATTTGCATCTATTCTCAGGGTCGTTTACGTGAATCTCTCTGCTCATCACAACTTTTTTTTTTTTTTAGATACAAACCAACTTTTCCCCTGTGGGACATACATGCACATACATAACACACATATTACAGTTATAGACGGTCATGTGAACGTCCAAAGACGTGCATAAACAACCCTGTTCCTCGTCGACACAGGCATGAACTGTATGGCTTGGGGCTGCCGTGCGTGCATGCGTGGCACATACTGTATGTGCATGTACACATGAGGCACACACACACACATTCTACCGCCATCTGCATTTGTACACAAGGGTTTCCTCTCTGTTGACCTGTCATAACATAAACAACCCCTTTCAAAGTCTGTCAGTTCTCCTTGACCTCTCTCTTTTTCCCTCACATGCACACAAAGTCGATTGCCACCAATAGACGACACCCCCTCTCTCAGTGTGTGTTGATGTGTTCAGTTGTTGAATGGGAACAGTTGGCAGACCATCTTCCCTGCAGCAGCAAGGCTTTCACAGAACTCTCTTGACCAAACACAATTTGCACTTTGTTTTAAACCTCTCACTAAACTCCCTTGTTTTCTAAGCTAAATATTAATTCAACCGGCGTAGGAACAGCTTCAGTAAATACCCACCGCTGCCT
The DNA here is from genome assembly GCA_901007825.1 of Macroramphosus scolopax. Taxonomy (NCBI): domain Eukaryota; kingdom Metazoa; phylum Chordata; class Actinopteri; order Syngnathiformes; family Centriscidae; genus Macroramphosus; species Macroramphosus scolopax. Next base: position 55,001 of record CAAKHC010012490.1, read on the forward strand.
TTAAACGTGGCAGCAACCATCCCTGCTTTTTAAATGGCCTCACAAGACAGCTATAGTAAATACCCTTCACTGTGTGACTGTGTGGCAGCGAACCTTTGGGGACAGCGGCACAGCAAATGCTTTGTGACAGTTTTAACTCCAGAGCGTGCCAGTATTTGGATGGAGACAAGATTGGTTATTGCAGCTGTTGAATGCTGGAGGCGAGGAGGGACGAGCGACGAGCAAAAGGGCTGAGCAAACAGCATCAGAGCTTGTTTTCACGTCACATCCCCCTTTAACTTAATGGATTACACTCATTAGATCTTAACCTAGTTAAGGTCAACGGATGTTTGGAAGGAACAGGTAAATAAATGTACCTTCTGTCCCCTCTTGCTCTTAACGATCACTGACTAATTGTTTTCATTATTCGTACTGTATTTAAGCGGCGTGACGCGGACCAGCTGTACATCTGCGCTGGAGGTCATAATGTGTCTGAAGGTGCGGCGGCTGAGAGGATCCACTGCTGTGACAGTAGAGTTTCATCATGGGTTGTCAAGAAGTCGTTTGGCAGACTACACACATTTCACACTCACTTAGGCTTTAACAAGCGTCCCTATCATTGGGAGGCAAACAGTGGAGTGTTTGGCTCGGTACCTCAGGTTTTTTCAAGGGAACTGCACTGTCACTCCCGTCTCTCTGAGTCAGGACGGAGACAAGAAGGTGCTACTGAATGTTGGTTTGGATTACATGCTGTTGTACAATCCAGATACCTCCAGGACAGAATGCATCATGGGAGCTCAATGTAAACATGTTCTCTTTTAGATGCAGTTCCTGCTGTGTTGGTCTGAGTGTGCACTGAAACATCACATATCAAACCCTTTGGCCTTTTTCAAGGAAACCAGTTTGCGAAGATGTGTGTTCCCATGCATGTCTTAAAAAAAGAGGAAGCGCAGACAATTTAGCAGTGAAGCTGTCAAGGAAACACCCATCTGTGTTTCTGCGTATAGTAGATATGAGCTTCCCAATTATCAGTTCGACAGGGATTTCAATTCCCATTAGTGCTCTTATTTAATTGCCACATCAAACTGCCATGTAATGAGTCCGTGGTAAAGATTGCTGTGTGATGTAAGGTTGATCACCATCGCTGTCATTTGGCATCATTTAGCACCGGCGTTTCACTTCCCTGCCATCTTCAACGTGTCATCTTTTTTATATGAGGTCACGAGGTTGAGTGGATGTCTAGTAACCGGTAAGTTGCTGGTTCAGTCCTCAGACTTCCTTCTAGAGGCCGTGTGAAAGTGTCCTTAAGCGCCACACTGAACCCCTAATTGCTCCTAACGAGGTGGTCGGCGCTTTGCATGGCGGCCTGCAAGGTCAGCGTGCGGATGTGAGGCTGAATGAGGCAACATTGTAAAGCATCGTTAAGGCAGACAGGCGCTATATAAATTCACAGGGGCGAACTGGGGACGGCTGCTGAAAATGTCCCCTGCGTGTGAAGATTAGAGGGTTCAGAGTGAGAAACGAGATGGAGAAAATGTAATTCAATCAGAGAGCGTAGTGGGGGATTGAACCAGAAAAAAAAAGCTATTAGACGGAGGGTATGACAGATGAGGAAGATAAAACATGAGAGAGCAATTCTAATAATAAAAAGAGGATATTGATCTTCAGAGCATCAGTTGGGTTATCGCCGGCGCTCCTCTCGGCCTCCTCAGCGTGATTGACCCCCTGAGAATTGATTTTTCGTTTGTTCTGTGCAGTGTAAAGGACGCTCGTTACGCATCTGGAGATCCCGTTTGTGGCTGTGATCAGAGCAGCCGATGTCCTCCTGTCCCGTAAGGACGCAGGTATGCAGTGCACTCAACAGAGGTTATAAACAGGTTCAGAGGCTGAGAAACGCCACTCCCAGCAGACCGTGTCGAAAGCTAAAAGGGTGAAGAAGACTCACATCGAAAGACTTCAGTCAGATCAGGAAATGTTCCGAGCAGCTTATTTAAATTTGGGAAAGTACCCAGAGTGTTTGCTGAGCTGAAACGCTAAATATTCCTGTTACTCAATGATGGCATGCATTCTTTCAACCTTGTGTGTGTGCGCGTGTGTTTGTGTGTGTGTGTGTGTGTGTGTTTGTGTGTGTGTGTGTGTGTGTGTGTGTGTGTAAACATGCTTTACTTTGAATTACAAGCGGCAAAGCAAAGCCTCTGAGCTCATTATGTATGTAAGCATACCAATATGGCCTACTTGTTTGTCCAGTAGTACAAACAAGGTATGCTTACACTAGTCGGACACTGACACACACACACACACACACACACACACACACACACACAGACACACACACACTCGTGACTTGAATAGACATTACATACTTACTTTAACCACTACTCACCTAACAGCATTTTAAACTGACCTTAACCACAATGTTACCCTACAGTTCCCTAAATTGTATGTCACCATAACATGAGGAATACCTGACACACACACACACACGCACGCACGCACGCACGCACACACACACACACACACACACACACACACACACACACACCACAAGATGCATAGAGAGATTTCACCAGCTACACAGACACATACAGTGTGTATACATACAGCCACTCCAGTCTCACACAATGTAAAACTTTAACCACACTTGTCTACACACATCACACTGTTGTTTACCACTCTCACACAGAGCACTCACACACTGTGATATACTCCAGGCGGCCTTTAGCAATTTTCTTAAGGATAATAGGGTGCTTCAGCTTGTGTTCGACTGTCCTGCTGCTGTGTGTTTACGTTGTGTGCAGAGTCTCTCTGCTACAGTACGGAAACAGACCTCGTCTCACACTGTGTGTCAGAGCGAGAGAGGGAGAGAGAGAGGGAGAGAGAGAGGGAGAGAGGGGGGAGAGAGAGAGAGAGAGCCTGCCCTGTTCAAGACAAGTAAACACTGCGGATGCGATTAGCTGAGATTGCCTTGGGGAAGCTCTAATGGGAAATCAGAGTCCCTCTTCCCAAGAATTCTGGATAGCAAGAGTCATTATTTATCCCCCCCGATGTTAGAGTCGACACGGTGGGGAAGAGAGGGGATCGGGGCGAGGAATTCAAAATGACTTGCATTGTCTTCATCAGCAGATGGAGCTGGCTCAGCTTTCATGAAGATGGATCTTTTGCATTAAGATGATAGTCTGTCAACACTGACGCGGGAATACCCTTCAAACTCTGTCCAAGGTCAGGAATAAACTTTCAGTGCTTAAAGGAACAGTTGGAAATTAGATGAGAAGATCTATTCCATTGTCCAGCTACAGCCAGGAGGGGGGTGGGGGGGGTCTTTCCCGCGGTGCCCCAGTGTCCGATGTTCCCCATGTGCAACGCAATGCAATGTAACGTTGTTTCTCAGTGAGAATAAAAGACGATATGCACCTTCTGACCGACTTGTAGGAAGAGTTTGTCCCGTCTGAAGCATCACGGTAGTCATGGCAACTGATGACACGTCCATTTAATGGACTGATAAAACCCGCAATGGGTGTGTATCGTCTGTCCCTTCTCCTCGTTGTGAATTGGTGCTGATGCAGCACCAGCACACACACACACACACACACACACACACACACACACACACACACACACACACACACACACACTGCAGGGGTGGGATGCTATAATGTCACCCAAGGGGAGGATCCTCATCTCACACTCTGCTGGCTAAAGCACTGCAGGGACGGTGCGGGAACACACTCTCACACTCACACACACACTGACACACACACGCACTGGCACTCACACACACACACACACACACACACACACACACACACACACACACACACACACACACACACACTTATCCATGTTCTGAGCCGTATCTGTAGACAGATCAATGTTTCTGTTACATGTGTCTATGTTATAGATCTGTGTCTTGCCTCTCACCTCCGTGTTCCTACGTGCATGTATATATATGATTATGATCATGGTACGTTTCCCTCCGGGCATCTTGGTCTAAAGAACAATCAAGCATTGTTAAAAAATAGCGAGGAAGTCACATTTTTTTTAGTCTTTATAGTTTTCACAGCACAACACAGCCAGTGAGGCCGTCATGAGTTCTGAGTGCTGTTTGTTTAATAATTCTTTCCAATGGAGGTGAAACAACTTCAGAGTCGCACTTAGATACAACACGATGACTGAGAATCCTCCCGCAGCTCATCATGTGTTTATGGTAACATCAAGTGTTTGGAGAGGAATAAAGCATCTGTAGTGCTCGGGGATAGTTTATAACTGGGAATGAATTAAGGGTTATTGGATGCTAGATGAAACAATAGATCACAGAGAGATGAGTGTGTGAGAGAGAGAGAGAGAGTGTGTCTGGTGGGTTCAAGGTGAATGTCTGAGGTTTGGGGCTCTGCAGGCTGGTTGTTTGCTTCCTCTATGTGCAGTCAGATGAAGGATGGGTCTGACGGCCGATTGGTTTCCATCCATCATCGGGGAGCTCAGGATGGCTTGAGGGACTGCTGACACCGTTTACACCTTCTTTCTCTCTTATCGGAGTCTGTTTCTCCTCTTGACCTGTTTCCTCCTTTTCTTCCTCCGTGGTCCCGTCAGTCTTACATTCCTATCGTCTTCCTCACCAGCCAACGTCACAATACTTCACTTACTCTAATTTAGACTTCACTCGTCAACTCCTCTTCCCGTAACCGTCCTCCGTCTCTCTCTCCTGCCACCTGTTGTGTTCTTTTTTTTTATTTCCTGGTCTGACAAAAGTCGGCGTTCACGTCGTCGGCATCGATCGTGATCAGAGGCCTCTGGACGCACACGCCCAAAAGCCTTCTGTCAAGCTTACAATTAAAGTACACCCCCCCCCCCTCCTCCCTTTATTCCCCCGGCAGGCTCATAATAGGAAATGCCCCCGTTATCTGTAGGCACCGGTGTATTAATACAAGCCGTGGACAAACAAAGTGTGGCTACGTGCTCTGCTGTGCCAGAGCCCTGATGAAATGTGGCAGATATTACAGGGCCCTGCCTTTGTTTTTCCCAAAGTTACACCACTCATCAGTGGAGCGGTGCAGCGAGGGAAGGTGGAGAGCAGGTGAGAGGAGAACCAAAGGAACAAAGGTTTTAAAGTTTGGATTGACTGGATGGAGGCTTCAGGTAGAGAACGAGGGGGGCGATGAATAACCAGACTTTAGCTGGATATCAGATGACTGTTTACAGCAGGAACAGGGTTTTTTAAGGGACTATCGGGTAATATGTAACCAGAGAGTTTGTGTGTGTGGGCGGGTGTGAGAGAACAAGACGATGTGTGTCTGCTCGGTCGATTGTGAATGAAACAATTTGCAAAACTGTAGGAAGCTTCGGAGGGTGACGCAGTGAAAGCTGTTACTACTGTTTGCCTGTTTTGTTTTCTCTCTGAGGGAAGGATCGCTGGCTGATATCTGCCAGCCATGCCGGGGTGTCGACTCCCCTCCGCTCGCCGTTCTTTCCCCTCTCTCCGTCTTCCCTCCATCTCTGTCTGGGGCCGTCTGAATAGGCCGGTTGTTTGTTTGCTGGCTGCTGGTGCGTCCATGAGCGGAACAATGGCGATGTGAGAATGTAAAGGAAGATACAGAGAGTGAAGCGCCTGAATGAACGAGTAAATAGAATGTTAGTAAAAGATGTTCGAGCCAAGTGAGGAACAAAGAGCTGATTGATGAGGGACGCGATGGGCCTTCCAGTTTCTGGACGTTTGGTCCCTGATGTTTTTTTTCTTAGATTCACCCGCTGAGAGGTTAACAGAGTTTTCTTTAAGTGAGAAAGCTGTGTGCTTTTTTTACAGACACTAGACACACTAGTGAGAATAACCTTTGTGTTGTGGTAGAACTGACCGACTCTCGATCGCGGCCCTTTGGCGTCTGATACGATGAAGAAGGAACCTTCTTGCATCTGAGACGCAACCGGCTTTCCTTTAACTTTAATGTAAATCTGTTTCCCGCCATAATGAGACTCTCAGAACTGCCTTTGTGACGCCAAGTGTCCGGGACCGCCCGTCCATGAGTGAGAATGACCAAGTTAGTCATCACTTATACCAAACAATAAACGGATATTAACCGAGGATGGCTACAGAGGATGTATGAACAGCATCCAACATGCGCCGCCGCTCGGCTCCATCTTCACTCAGCTCTGTCAAACGCTTCCTTCACTTGTTTAATCGTTTTCTTCACAGCTCGGTGAGTTTGTGAAGAGCTCGGCTCGGGGAGTAATACATCTGAACAACTCTGACAAAAGCTTCGGTGCTCGAGTTGTGTTGCGGAAGCTGCGCCTTCGCTTCAGATAGCGGGAGCGGGTAGTTTTCCCAAGCGGAAGAGAAAAAAGGGAGGTGAAGATGAAAGTGGTTTACCTTCTAGCTATTGGCAGAGGAGGGTGATCTGAGCGCGGGAGACGGAGAGAGAGAGAGAGAGAGAAAGAGAGAGAGAGAGAGGCACAGACCCTTTTTAAAAGAGAGAGATGGGAGCTTGAAAAATGAAGCGACCCTCCACAGCAGGGTGCTCTGCTGAGCTGCAGCAAAAACAGCGACATGAAAAGGTTTTGAACCGGAGCCAGACCCCTGAGCTCTCCATGAATACTGAGGGGGCGAGGACGGGAGGATACCGGGCGATTGGACGAAGGTCAAGAAAATGGAGGTTTAGACGAGAGGGCTGAAGATGAAAAGAGAAGAGGGAAGTGGAGAGTAGGACATGAAGTGACGGGGGAGATGAGAAACGGTCGGCGTCCTGCGTAGTGCGGAGAGGGAAAGTGCTCTCCAGTGAATTCTTTCATGTTGACGGAGTTGAAGACGAAGCTGCAGATTTGTCTTATAAGTCTTTGCACTTTCTTTTATAATCAAGTGCAAACAGTCTGCGAGGGACAGAAACATGAAGTCTGTCTCAGAGAACGTGAGGGGAAACCCATATCCAACTCTGGGATCTCTGGATTAAAACCAATCATTATTTTCATCATTGACTAATCTGTGATTAACCTTCATACATTCTACTAATTGTTTGCTCTATAAAAATGTAATTTCATGAAGATTAATGCTCATCACACGTTCCTAAAGCCCCAAATCACATCTTAGAATTTGTAGTCAGTCCAAAAACCCGGAGATGTTTGAATTAGCATCCCGGAAGACAAAGAAGAGCAGCAAGTCCTCCCGATTGATTAGCAGGACCTCTGGAATGTTTTGTTCCATTAATCATTGCAGCTCCTCTCTGGATGCAGAGAGGAATGTAGGAACGAAGGCAGGAGGAGAGGAAGAAAAGGGAGGACGGGGGAATTTGGGACAGACTCGGAAGCGCAGGCAGGAAATCCAAGTTGTAATCAGACCTCCTTGATGCTGCTTCTCCAGACACAACCGACCCCTGGAGGTTCGATGTTCTCAATCTAATCCCAAACTTTCTGGGAATCATCCTCTGTGATTCGGGGAATATCTGCAGCACCGAAGTGGGAACATTCCACAAGCAGTATTTGTGATGAAAAAAGAAAGTGCAGCTGGTGCTCACGGTGTCTGAAGAATGGCTTCATTGGGTCCGACGACCTGCCGGGTACGTCAGACTCAAACCAACATAACCCTGAACCGTGTCGCTCAGCTACTCACCGAACTGTCAACTTCTTGTCCTGCAAATGGTCTCATCGGAGCAGTGGGAGGTTCCCAGCTGCTTGAGTATGTGTTTTAACAACTGGACCCCTGAGGTTTGGACCTTTGCTCATCTCAGCCTGCATCCCAGCATGCACAGCACCGTCCAGCTCAACCTTCCAGTTTCACACCTCGTAGATGGGGAACTTCTAGGTTCATGTTCCTCACCACAAAGAAACTGAAGGTTTATTTACTGACCGCACTGGGACAACTTCCTCCAAACGGTCGAGGTGTAACTGGTTTGGTTTGGTCCGCACCCCATTTCAACGACGGTGTTCAGAAATTAATCGAACAAGTGGGAAACCCCCAGACGAAGCAGGAACCAGCGTTGTGTTTGAAGAGTGACTGAAACAATCAACCACTGGTTAGAACATTTGTGGTTTCACAGTTTGAGCTTTATTACCGTCACTAAACGATGAAGATATTCATAACCGGCTTTGGGACTAAAAGGTGATGAACAAAAGCAGATTATGAATCTTTGTCTTCTTCATGACAGCAGTGATGCTGCTGCAGTCGTCTGATTAGAATAAAGGAGCAATCAGAAATAGAAACAACTCAGTCCTCCTGTGTGGTGTTTGATGCAGAGCAGGCTGATGCAGGAGGAGACGGGGGGGATTTCCACCACAGCCGCCGCCCGCCTGTTGTCAGCTCACCTCCCTGCCCTTCCGCTATAACCACCTTCCTCTTGACTCGTCATCAGACACATTTACAGTGGCAGTAAACACACACCCTGTCGTAAACCGGTGAATTAAAAAGCCTGACTCAGAGCCACAAGTGAGGTTGGGGGGGATTAGTTTCTTTACAACAATGTTATGAAGGTTATTTTTAGGCTCTTTTCAGCCACACAATGACCGTGAAGAAAAACACAAAGCGCTTGGCTTTTGAATGGCGTCTCTGAGGGTTCGGCCGTTTGTGAAGAGTTTGACTGAAATATATATTTTTTTCAAAAAACCTGGCATCCTAAATATGACCATGAAAAGAAAATAATAGATGACTCAATAAACGTGTAAAAAAAAATTAGAGAGAGAAAAAAAAAAAGAAAAGACGACCAATCGTCAAATAAATCTGCAGTTTGAGGAGAAACAACAACAGAAAAACAAATAAATAAAGGCAAATTACCGTATTCGGAGCGCTGCAACATTCTGAACACGTGAATACAGGATACAGAAATAAATGCTAACCGAGGTAAATAGATTGTGAAATAATAAAATATGAAAACAAATGAACACACAATGCACATATATTTATTTTCTAATTAATCTGCAAACATGTTGTATAATTGGGACCTTTATTTATTTATTTATTTATTTATTTATTTATTTATTTATTTATTTATTTATTTATTTATTTATTTATTTATTTATTTATTTATTTATTTATAATTACAATTACATGCATGTATACAGTATACAGTATATAAGTGCAGGACCTGAGATGATACAAATTAGATGTTGGTTCCTTTGTCTATATATTATACATATATATATATATATACTGCTCCTAATCTAATGCACACAAGAACGCACAGACAATAAGTGATGTCCCTGAGCCTCACAATAATCACTCAGAGCGCGGCCTTGCCCTCTCAGTAAGCAGGCTGTTAGCTGAAAGGATCCGCTAATGACTTTGCATTGCCTGTTACACACAATACTCTCAGACTTAATGCCGTAAGAGCCGGCGTGAGCTGCACAAACTCAGCAGACACACAGAGCCAACTGTTCTGCTGCTTTAGCAAAGTCTATTAACGGGTGCAAGGAGATGAACGTTTTCTGCATTATATCAATAAGCAGACGCCATGCTGAGATCGCAAAACCTAAAGCCCCCCCCGTGGTGCTGCCCTAACAATGCCGACTCTGTTCCAGAAACCTCACATCCCATTTGCTCTGATGTCAGCGCCGCCGGTTCGCTCCTGAGATGTTTTAGCGCTTGTTTTTCTGCGCTGTCATCTTGCATCCACTGATGGTTTCGGAGTGAGCAGATAGCCTGCTCATCCGTTCCTGCAGAGTTAGCCCGCGTGCGCTTCAACAACTTGACATCGTCAGCCAAGCGTGCACCTATTCAATCAACAAGAATTTGCAGAAGAGCGGATCACAGCGGCGCTGAATCAGAGTCGGAACTGTTTACACGGAACTGAAACACGCAATATGCCTCTCATTTGGTCATGTATGTCATTAAGGGTTGTTTCCTGTATGTATTCCCTCTACAGGGTGGAAGTGCAATGCAATCACTTGAATGATTGCATAGAGGATAGAGGAGGTTGGTGTGTGTTTGATGATGGTTTGTGCTGCACACGGACGATGTTTACAAGGCCTGCAATATTAACCTGATGGGATAAGACTCTATAAGACGCCATGTGAACTGCTGATGACCTTAATCCTAATAAAGTCTTAGTCCAAGTCAGCGGTAATCGAATGAAGACGTGGGGTCCTCTGATCTTTGTCCCATTATTGAAGTGCGTTCGAGACATGAACAAACCTTACTCACACTAGAAAGTTCTATCTGAGTTTTTGCACCTGAAGTTTGCAGTTTCTTTGGTCTCATCTGGAGTTCAGGGTGAGATGCTGCCCCGGCATTAGCCTGAACGTGGGTGCTGTACAGGTCCAACCTTCCCGCTCAGCTCTCAACCTACCAGTCAATTTGCATTCCAGCACAAGAATTCAATCAGCAGTTTCCTCTGCAGGTCGGAGTTCAGACATCCAGATCTCTGAGAAGAGCTGCTGCTCCATCATATTGAAAGAAGTCAGCCGAGCTGGTTGAGGCATCTTATTAGGACGCCTCCCGCTGGAGGTGTTACAGTCATGTTCAACAGTTAAAAGGAAGTGAGGTAGACCCAGAACATGCTGGAGGTATTATAAAGCTCATGTGGCCCCCAGAACGCCTTGGGGACCCCCAGGCGGACCTGGAGTGTGCTGCTGGGGAGAGGTACGTCTCGGCAACTTCAATTAGTCTGTCGCCACCACTGCAGGGACTGTTGTGAAAGCCGTATCCACCTGAGGCTGTCGGCATGTACAGTCATAAAAATAATGGCTTGAAGTCCACAGTACACAGCTTAAGGTCACATTCCAGGGAGGAACTCTAGCGTAATGTTGGCGAGTGTCTACAGTCATTACTTGGATTTCTTCTCTATTAATCTTTAATTGAAATATTGTACCATTTCTAAAGAAACAATAAGGTCCTTTGTCTCTGTGTGTACATGTGTGCAGGTATGTTTGAAGATAAGTGTGTTTGTATTGTGTTTTCATGCGTATACAAGTGTTCCAATGCACGTATGTGTCTGTCTGTGAGTGTGTGCAGCTCTGAAAGGTCTGCATTATCAGCCTCTTGGCAACAAGCAAATTGTCGCCACAGAGTTCTGTCTGTTCATCCTCAAGGCCCTGTCGCCCTGGGTTACAGGGTTGCTAGGGGATCGTGGACAGACTGGCATCATCGAGGTACCAGCTCGGCAATTTCTGCTCGCTCTTCCTGCATGGCATCCTTCTGTTTCCCGTTTGTACCTGGAGAAAATTTCTACCGACTTCAATCCTCAGACTTACGTCTGACATGAAGACCATTTACATGAAAGCAGTAATGGTGTGAATTAAACGACTCAGCAGGGCACCGATTACATTTAGTGAGAGAAAACTTTCAGAAGAGGAGAAAACAGAAGTGAGGTTGTGAAAAGGCTGAGAAATAAAACCCGCAGTATTAACAGGATGTTTCCTGTGCGTCTGAGACAAATCTCACAGTATGAGATCCTGTTTGTTCGCAATTATCAAGTTGCCGCGGTGACGAATGATTGACTTCACTTTAACTACGTTCTCATAGACGGTGACATTTATTGTTTTGGGCTAGTGCATGTACAGTCATGATGATACATCGGGATGGATGTACTGTCGTGGTTGTGGAGTGTGTGTGTGTGTGTGTGTGTGTGTGTGTGTGTGTGTGTGTGTGTGTGTGTGTGTGTGTGTGTGTTTCTGTGTTTGGTGTCTCTGTGTGTTTCTGTGTGTGTCTCTGTGTGTGTGTGTGTGTGTGTGTGTGTGTGTGTGTGTGTGTGTGTGTGTGTGTGTGTGTGTGTGTGTGTGTGTGTGTGTGTGTGATGGCAGTAATTGGGAGTGTTGCCGTTGTCTTGCTGTCTTGTGACCTCACCTGAAGCAGCTTCCTTCAACAATTGAATATACGGCTGCAGCCGAGCTGAACTGGATTCTAACTGGTTCTAACTGGTTCTGACTGGTATTCACTCTGAGCACGAAGCCATGTTAAGGTTTTATTATTTTGTACTTCCTCGGTTCCACAGGTAGCAAGAAGACTGACGTCTGACTGTGAAGAAGTTTAGGAGTCAACAGCGACGATGAGCAGGGTGTTTCTGGGCGTGGCTACCTGGTGATTGACAGGTTACCACCACTCCTTCGGGGGCGTGGCTACCTGGTGATTGACAGGTCACCAC
>CAAKHC010012496.1:2753-16927 GCA_901007825.1 Macroramphosus scolopax
AAACAACCCCCCCCCCCCCCCCCCCCTCCCCCTCCGGTTTAAGAAAATTGAAGTCTCTCTGTTACTTCATACAGATGTTTTAGCATCACTGTGATGAAGAATGTACAAGCAGGCTTTGACACTCTGCTGGAGGAAGACAACGTCTCCGTGCTTCCCCAAACATGGACGGAACAAAGACTTGATTTCATATTGCTAAATTGTGTGTTTTTAAAACGAGGGGAGTTGAGGATTCAACTAAGTAAATGCACGTTTGGAATCATTGTTAATGTCTTAAAGCAGGTCTGGAGGGGACGTTTAAAGCTGCATTAAGTGATTTTACCTCCGGGGGACAGAAAGACAAACAATGAAGCTTAATAATTTGCTTCTTTTACTTCTGTGTTGCTTGACGTCCACTGAATAAAGAGGCAAGAATTTGTGTTTCTGCTTATTCATTTTTTGGGGGTTTAACACAATGGGGGGTTGCAGCCCTGTAGTTTGAAGCTATAAGCAGCCCTGTAGTTGGAAGCTATAAGCAGCCCTGTAGTTGGAAGCTATAAGCAGCCCTGTTACAATATGCCTTTGATTCATTTTAATATAAGAAATGTTGTTTAAAGCAGGTTTAACCAACATGAATTATATTTCTGTGCAACTAGATAAAAGATTTCCAACCTGACTGGAGTCAAACTAAACTGATGGAAACCACTTGGCTGCCATTGAGACGCATGTTTCCACCGTCCCTAATAATTCAGACATCTCACATTACCCATATGATAAGTCTACAATCTACTACAATATCTGCTGCTATAGGAGAGAGGAAAGAGAAGAGAATGCATCACAATTTAACAAAAAGTGGGAGCTGGGGTGAAACAGTCGTAAAGTATTGTACCACCGCTCAGATTCCAATCCTGACATTTAAACTATTTAGTTTGACAAATGGCCGCTGCTAAGAGTCGCTGCTAATTGGACTTATTGAATGTCCCCAACTGATTATATAACATGCTCAAATGTCAAAGGGGTCTGGTTTCCCGCTCCTGTCAGAGGGCACAAGTAGCTACCTGTGTTGGTATTAACATTAAGAAAAGATCTGTAAAGGGTAAAGAGACCCCTAATAGCATTACCACGCAGGACGTTAAAGGCCAGACGCAGAGCAAAGCCTCCCAAAGGGCAAAGGCCTTGTTAAGGCACCGGAGCAGGGGACAAATCTGGTTTAGATATTCATGACAATTGTTTCAATCAAAGTTGCTGTTTGTCAAGAGTCTGGGACAGAGTGGAACTTTTTGAAGCGACACCGCCTGCAGAAAACTGTCTGGGACTGGATCCCAGGATCAGATGGGCGAGGCATGAACGCTCTGCCTCCCAATCCCTCAACAACTGCCACCGAGTGGCTCCTGACCCCCAACGTCTGGCAGCAGAGCTGCTCCGTAGCCACAGGTCAGACACATTGATTATGCTGGCCGGCTCCCAAGTCTGAATGTGTGAAAGCAGATGACCGGGAGGGAGGGAGTTCTTAGGAAGCAGGGAACATGTGCAGTACACCTTTCCTCCATGAATACAGGTGATTAAGACATCAAGGACATATTCGATCATTGGTATGTGCTTTGTCTATTTCCCCCCCACTTTACAACTATTATCTGTCCTCTCCCTTTAAACACGATGCAATAAACTGCAGTCTTTCATCTGACATTTATTCTATTCACTTGTGAGTAGTAACATTCACATCAGCAGCTTACGCTTCTTAAAGGTCCTCGTAACAAACAGTACGGCTGCAGAGTTTAGCAGCGTTAGAAAGATCAAAGACAAATGACTGACCGCCTGAGAAACACTGATGTGGACAACGATAGAGGTTTAAAACATTTCTGTGAGTGTTTGGGGACGTCAGGGAGAGCACAAGGACTTAACGGGCAGTCCAAATGGGGGTTCCTCTTCAATGCTTCCCATCTAAATCCCTGCCCCCCCCCTCCCCCTCCCCTCCACACAACACACAGGCAGGGAAACACATCATGAGGTTAAATTGAGTTGTGTAATGTATTGTTCAGTGAGGCCAGACTGTCCAGTCCAATCAGATTTCTTGAGTAAAGTTAATTTTTCCCTGAAGACGACAATAAAGGTTGAGGTTTTTAAAACGTCTCACGGTACAGAGTCGCCTAAACGGCTTCTCAGAGAACTGAAATGGTTCTCTTGTTTTCTTCTTTAACGTGCCTTATGTAAACCAAATGAATGGCTGCAGTGCAGAATACAGAAGGAACACAGACATTTAAATGCAAACACCTATCAGACATTAATACGAATGGATCCTTGGTGTACCTGAAGTGATCTTCATGACCAGGCGGAAGGTGGCAGGTTCCTCCATTCGAGCAGGGGAAGCTAATGCAGGCATTGATGGGTATTTCACAACGCTGACCCTGTAGGAGATGAGAGGACAAGGCAAGGCAAGGAAGTGAAAATGTGAAGAGTAAATGAACATCCTTTGTTTTTCTCCTACAGATGATTCCAGTTTCGGGGCGTTGATCATCGAGGGATTGTTTTCAAAGCACTTCAGTGCCAGCGATTTCCACCTTCCTCCCTGTGGCTCGACGCTACATCTTCTACTTCCTGATCACGGACAGAAAATAAGCTACATGCTGATGATGGAAAACAAAAAGCTTAATCGTGGGGTCCCAGGACGGTGCTAAAGCACTTGGCTGCCACCACAGACACATGGGTTCAATTCCTTACGTCAGACAGTTGATTGAATACAGTTGGCAGAGTCTTTTGGAGAGGAAAGCTACTGAGGGATCAAGTTTTCGTCTCGACACTAGACGGTACCAAGAAGGCATTTTTAAATACTGCACGCCTTTGATAAGAAAAATATTCTTGCAGCGTTTTAATAATAACTGACATACGGCATGGTGACACACAGTGATACCTGCAATGAGTTTCTATTCTATAAAAAGAAAATAACAAAAAGAGCTTCCCAGTTTTCAGAATATTGCCATTTAATTGTTCATAGGGGACCTACTGTTCTTTTCCTTATTACAAAGTATAAACGATATTATGACTTTATTATAGCCATGTTACAATGTCGGGGTTTCATATTAAAGTTTCAAATAATTATGTAACTGTGTGCCAATATAGTCATTATGTACAAGAGTGCTGCCCCTCCGCAGGCTTCTGGAAACTGGCCAATAAGAAGAAAATCGTTTTTTAGAGTTTACACCAGGATCACATCAGCGCTGGGGTAAACACGTTTCGGCTTCATACCTCGCGAGTGTTTTAGGAGTTTTATTTCTGCCAGTGCTTGCTGATTTGGTTGATCCTCGCCATCACGTTGAAAATCCTCTGACCTTTTGATTCCTGTCCTTATCACATTTATGTGATATGCAATCAGGGATTCTATCAGGGTGTTTTATTTAGTTGTTTTGAAAAACGACCGGATGCATTGTCATTAGTGTGTCTGGCTTCCTGCCTCCTTTGATCTGCTTTTGGCTGATTGATTTTGCACCGAAAAAGACCGGGCACATATTTTTAACGGAGCAGGGCAGAGAGCCACTTCTGGGACACTTCTTAAATACACGGCGCTGCTTCTGGTGCAATCACAGTAATTGTCTGGAGAGGTAGTGATTGGCTCTGGCAGCCGCGTCAGAGGCGGAGAGTGTCGCAGACGATCCTGTTGGGATCAATTAGTTAAATCAGCTTGTTTCAAACCGAGGCTGAACTGAGAGGCTGCATAAAGGGCATGTGTAAGATAAATAAGGATTCTGATTGAAAGAAGAGAGCAGGAAATAAGCATAACAGGTCTGGAAAAGTATGCACAACACACAATATAGAAATTCACATGTGGCCTTGACTCAGCCGACGATTCATTGCCCTTCTCACCACACACCTTTTTTTCTGAATAAACAGTTTTCATTTGGAACTGTATCGGGTATCAGAGAACTACACATAAACACACACTCCCTCTCCACATTGAACCCTGCGGCTTTGATTTCAAACCATTAAACCTTTGGCTGCCAACACACCCACTTCCTCTGATCAAAGCTGAAAGGAGGACGTTTATTCTTGTTCTCCCTCTTCATCCATCTTCATTATTTTTCTTTTCACTCTGCGTTTTTACTGTGGCTCTTGGTGTTTCGGTCCTTCTCTTTTTAGTCTACCTCTTTGTCACTCATATTTTCTGGCCAAATGTCGCACAGAATTTCCCACTTCCTGCTTCTTCTATTCTTCTCTTTCAGTCCAGTAGTATTGTAGTATTACAGAGTTGCTCCGTCCCTATTCTCTACCCTCTTACCTCCTGTTTTTGATTCGTCAAACAAATTTTAATTAACATTCTGAAAGCACGCACGCACGCACGCACGCACGCACGCACGCACGCACGCGCGCACGCACGCACGCACGCACGCACGCACGCACGCACGCACGCACGCACTCAGTTTCCCAGTCTGTGACATTGGCAAGCGATGTTTTAATTACGGGCGAGACTAAAGGTTTGTTCTCCAGTAAAACCCCAAAGCTTATGTGTGTTTAGGTGTGTGTGTGTACATGACAGCACAAGTGTATCCCGGCACACAAATCTCCAGTAGATCTCCATATAAATATGTAAAGTGTTGGGTAATCCGACCTGCTCACAATTATACACATGAGCACAGGCTCGCATTAATTCCACACACACTCCTCCAATGTAAATTTCCCGCCAAGTAGATTTGCATGTCTTTCCTAATACAAGGGTCTTGACAATTATTACACCCTTTGTCTTTTGAGCAGTCAATACCTCCCGTGCAGTCAGCCGCAGTCATCACTTCTCTACTGATAAACAGGCAGGTATATTATGCATGCAGGGCCGATAAGCCTGATTATACTGCTAATACCACAGGCTTATGCAGCACGGCTATCCATCTAAGTTCCCTTCTCCAGCCATGCATGCTTTTATGATGCATAAAGGAATGCATGAAGGAAATACCGGTGGTTACCTTACAGTGCAGGTGAGATTAACACCAGCAGTACAGATCAGTGGATGGAACATAATACAAACACTGTCAGAGGTTGTAGATTTCTAATATTTGTGTTCTAGATGAGGAAACATTATTAAACCCAGGAAAGAGGGAGCTGATGATCTTAACAAGATGTACCACAACATGCTGGACTAATTTAAATGTCTATGGCACCATAATTGAAAATGCAAGTGGAGCTTAATTCACATTGACATATCTAAATACCCAGTCGCCCGCAGGAGGTTAAAGCAGCACCATAAAGACGGGTACACACATGGGTGCTAGTTCATTATCATATCTTGATGAGAACCACAGAGCTTTTTAATGCAAAATAGACTCCCCATCCATTTCAAATAGTCTCAGTCCGCTGCTGTTTATTTAGTCTCACCTTAAATCCAAAGGGACAAGTGCAGTGGTAGGATCCAGTTGCATCAGACACACACGTGCCGTTATTTTGGCAGGGTGCTGCCAGGCATGGGGCACACTTGGACATGAGACTGATATCTACTGGACCTGAGGCAGATAAAGGAAAGAGAGTAGGAGAGATGGAGAGAGAAGAAGAGGTAAAGGGTGAATAAGAGGGGAGAGAAGACAAAAGAGAAGGAGAGAGACAAACACAACATATTAGTTTATATAGTGCCGTGAGACGCTCCCATTTACTTCTTCACCAGGAATGAGACTCACAAGAAAAATCGAGAGCTAAAACAAGCCGTGAATGTGATTTGTTTTGGCAGCAAGAGCTCGTAGAATCAAAGAGAACAGAGGATCCGATTCAGCGAGGAGAGAGATGAAGTGAACTACCTGTAACCTCAATAAGAGTTTACTCTCAGCACCTGGAGTCGAAGCCCATTTTATCCTACACCTTCATCTGAAGAACCGACTTGCACAATTCTTCAAACACAACAAACTATGCCCTTGTGATACAGCTTTGCTCAGTGTGCAGCATGCTTTTCAAGTTGTCCCTTTTTTTTTTTTTTCTCGGTGTGTAAAAAGTCTGAACGTCACTTTTTTTCCTCTCTGCTCTGATGGCTGATGGCAGGGGGTCCCTGAGGCAGGTAGTGCTGGAGATCAGCTCCTGAAACATCACGGTTTGTGGCAGGAAACTTTACATGTGTAATGGGACCTTATGATAAATCATTCCAATGTAATTCATGTCAATGATGACAGCATCTGTTTGAGTCCAAGAATGAATCCTGCATTAAAAACAACCAACAACACACAGAGAAAAAAGGACCTTTACCTTTACACTGAAATCTGTTGAGTGGTGTGGTGAGCAGCAGCCTGTCAGCCATGTCAGGAGGTCCGGTACAACGAGCAATGCCTGTTAAAAACACACTTAATTGGTAACCAGCGTACTCCGGCACTTCTTTCCAGGTGTTCGTGACAGCGATTACAATACGCAGTTTAAAGGATTGACGGTGATCTTTCTTCTTACCGGGCTCCTTAAAGCCAGCCTTCACCCACTGCGAGAGCCAGCGGAGGTCACAGTTACAGTACAAGGGGTTGGCACCCAGAGCCCTACACACACACACACACACACACACACACACACACACACACACACACACAGAATATTAAAAGCTTAATTCTTTTTTTAAGGCTCGCAGTATGTACACGCAAACAGAAATGCGGTGCTGTACTTACAGGTGGGACAGAGAGGTGAGGTGGTTGAAAGCTCCTTCTGGGATAGTTGAAAGGTCGTTTCCATGGAGAGTCCTGGAGCAGAGTTAGAGGGTCCATGAATACTAAACACAAAAGTGACCTTACACACCTGAGAGGCCAATATTTGACAAGTCATTCATTTTCCTTTCTGAGTTATGTTTTTGCAGCATTTAGACCTCTGACCAGAGGACGCTACAATCTTGTACTGAATGACGTTACTAACACTGTTGCACTTAGTATTTACAGATTTAACCTGACTGTCGATGAAGGAAAACTTCACTTGTTTTGAAATAAGGTTCAGATTATTTCTCTCTATGTTACTTGCTTTTTTTGACGAAGTCCCTGGAGCCCCTGGAGCCCCCCTGGAGGCCCCCTGGAGGCCCCCTGGAGGCCCCCTGGAGGCCCCCTGGAGGCCCCCTGGAGGCCCCCTGGAGGCCCCCTGTAGCCCCTGGAGGCCCCTGGGTTCATGATTATTATCTTATTTGATTTCAGAGTCTCAGAATTTGAGCCGAGGTGCCAAATTCTGCATGTTGCCATAATTTCAGACTGAATGGCATTTATTCGTTTTTAAGACGAAACCTCTTAATGAAACTCCCCTAAACTAATGTATCACTGATATACCTCTAACCAAATCATATACAGTCATGCTATGCTACCTGATGACTAATGGGATATCACTCCTCTCCATTGACAGTGTTTGGAGCCCCCGTAGGGAGGCGCGTCCATCCACTAGATCATATCAATCAAGCCAGAGGTAAATGGAACTGACAATACCGCTCTTACCCCGACTGGCTGCATGCTAAATTATTTAAATTATTTGTTGTTCCCCAGTTGCAGACACATGATCGACCGTCTCTATAATGGAAAATAGATACAATATTCATGAAAGAATAACAAGAAAATAAGCAGAGAGCCTATTTTCTTTGTTGGAGAATAATGTTTTTCCTCTTTGCTTTCTCAATGGAATACAAACTGTCTCATATGGTCATATAGTAGATTATGGTGGCTAAGTGTGTGCGTGTGCATGTGCATGTGTGTGTGTGTGTCCTTTGTGCCTCTCCATTTGAGTGTGTCACTTGTTGGGTATAAGTTCACATTCTAACGAGGCGGAGTGCTTTAGCTACTAAACCACCACTATTTGAAACGTGTGAGTGATGTGTGCGTGTGTGGCCTCACTTCTTTCCGTGTGTGCATTTTGTGGAGGAAATTGCAAACACAGAAATGTCTGTATTTTTTTTTTTTTTTGTGATGAACGTATAACTTTACGTGTGTGTGTGTTTGTGCATCTGTGTATGGTGGTCTAACAGCCTCTGCACAAGGCTGGCCCAGAGGGGCTTGTGGGTAATAAGGAAGTGACAGTGATGACTGCCTGGCAACCAGTTGCTATGTGGGGGCAGAGAGAGAGACCGGTCCCCACGGCAACATCAAGCAAAATGAAAGGAAGAGAGGAGGGAAGGAAAAAAAATAACGTATGAAGTTCTGCAAGGTGAAAACCCAAACCAGTGGCCAGGATGAAATGTTGGCATTTTAGGTTTCCGTAAACTGTGGATACTTATAATCTCAACGTTTTGACAACACAGCCGGTTGCAATGAAATTCATTCTTTCAAAAATATGTTTTATGATGTGTCAATGCTCTGGTTAGGTTAGGCCGAGGCCCAAGAAAACACTTAGGTTAGGCTGGGATAATACTGTGGCTTGGGTTAAAGTTGTGAGACTTGCATTCGACAACAAGACGTGATGGGAGTCAAACTGCTGTGTCCAGAAATGTTGATATTTGATGTATTTATGGTTGAAACGACAACGTGTTATTCTGGCGACTGGCCTGGAAAACGCTAAAAACAAGGACAGAGGGTGAGACCCTGATTTCCTCTTTTCAATGGTCAAGAAATAATATGTAGCAATGAATAATACAAGATATATTTCAGATTTATTCACCATTATTTGCAATGACTATATAATCCCTGTTAATTTCCATTTACAATTAGCAAGCAACTCAACACTAAAATCAAAATACACTGTGAACACCAAAGATGCACACACAGTGTGATGCTGCTCGTGTGTGTGTGTGCGTGTGCGTGTGTGTGTGGCCATATAGGAATATACACAAGCACGATGTGCGTGTGTTTGGGAGACAGAGGGTGGACAAGCAGATGGATGACTGAGAGAAACAGAGGCTGAAGGTCGATTCATCAAACACTGGGCGGACAGAGAGAGAGAGGGGGGGGAGGGTGGATGGAGGAGAGCGAGGGCGAGACAGTGGAGGGACATACGGGAAAAGATGGGCCAGAGCATGCAGATAGAGAGGGAGTATTAAAGACGAGATGAGACACTGTCACTTTCATCTCTTTTACTACCCCGAGACAACAAACGATTGGGTGGCTGAGACTCATTTCGGGAATGGGACTAAACATGGCTCTTGGCACGACACCAGAGGGGTGATTAAACTTTGATTTAGCTCACAACCATAACAAGCAAATGGGAGTGTTGAATATTGAATCCACTGCGGCACTTGAAGATGAAACTTGCTACTCACAGCAGGCGAAGTGACTTGAGCCCGTCGAAGGAATGGACCGGGATGCAGCGGATCTGGTTGTAACTCAGGATGCTGTTGGAGGGAGGACGACAAGAAGGTCACAGGAATTAGTTCAAATAAATGTGCAGATGCCGATAAAGATATCATGAAACCAATGCTGGTTCTAACTCCTGGTGTAGTTTCCATCTTACTATTTCCATTTTCTTGGATGTCCTCAAACTATGTTCTATTGACTTTCACAACACATCCAAGAATACTTAAAAAAATCAATTTAAAGCGTGAGAGAGGTTACAGAGGCAAAGATTGAGGGAGACATGAGAGTGGGCACAGCAGATTTGTTTTTTACACTAACTTGGGAAAGATCCTGCAATCACTTTAAGATCAACGAAAGGGGGGAAGCAGGGGGGGGGCATGTTTGAAATTAAGAAGAAAAGTAAAGAGACAAAGCCGAGATGTTAGAATGCCAAACTCCCACACGAGTTCATTTTATCCTTTTAAAACTGCTAATGAACTGAAAAATAAGTTGAGAAGGAATGAAGGGAGACAGAGATATGTGGAGGAAAGTAAAATGAGCCGCTATCGTTATTTTAACAAAACACATCGATATATGTGAGATACGTATTTTATAGCTTAGTCAGGAGGCTCCATAGCAAACTGCTGCCTAAATATGAGCAGTGACAGGAGGGTCAGAGGTGTCTGACAGCAACTCTGAGAAATCAGAAAGATGCTCAAGTCATGCTTCTATTAGCAGCCATCAGACTACGGCCCTTCACGTTCTACTGGATTTCTTAAAACGTCCATAAGAAACTAGAGCTGGTTCAAAATGTGACGGCCGGAACAAAAACAAAGAAATCAGATTGCATCAGGGCACAAAGGTGTCTGCTTTTCCTTTTAAATGTTTCCTTAAATGTTTATAATCTGGAGCAATTCTACATATTTTCTTTAGTATTGTATTTATCTGATTTTCTTCTTCCAGGCGTGAACGAGTGCAACTGCATGAAATGTGAAACAGGGCTGCTGGAACGCGCTCAGTCAACTTTCCCTCGACACACATAATCCTGTAAATTGATATAAAATCCATGTAATATGCTAAGAGAGGCTAAAAGCAAAAACAGAAAGCAACAAACGCCACGACACTCCCCACACACTCCCCCAACAGCTTTACAAAGAATGTGTGTGTAAAATAGAAAGAAACTGAAGAGGGAAAGGACAAATTAAAGAGAGGAGGGGGGGAAGCAGTTAAGTTTGAAATCTTAGATCTGATTGGGTGAACAGAGGGGCAGTGACAGGGCAGTTTGGGGAACGTTGAGAGAGGAAGAAAATACACTCCATGTGTCTTAACAAAGAGATGAGAAATGAAGGATGAGAAGAAGATACATGAAATCAAAACAACAATAACTTTCACACCGTCTGTACCATCAAGACATGGGTGGATGTGCATGTATTTATAACAGGGTGCGCGTTGCCATGGTGACTTACAGTGTGGCGAGTTGAGTCATGTTGCTGAAGGTGTACGGTGCCACGGTGCTGATGCTGTTGTTGCTCAGGTCTCTGTTGACGCAAACACACAGTGAATGCATGCGGACAAACACACACACACACACAACTGTTCCTCAACTGTCTGCAGAAGAATGTGGGAATTCTGTTCAAGGTTATATGAGCTGTACGTACACCAGCGACAGCTGCTTTAGGGCTGCGAGCTCCTTGGGCACAGATGTCAGCATGTTTCCCTCCAGGTAGCTGTAAGGAAAGACGAGCAGATAGTGTGTATAATATATATTGTATATATTTATACACTATGGATCACAAAAGTTAGCTTTGCAAAGTAAGGAAGGTAACAAGTGTTGAGGTGGGAGCCTGCACAACTGAGAGGGAGGAAGGTCGGACAAACAAGTGTTGCATCATGTAGATTTAAAGAAACGCTTGTTCCAGCCACCTCGGATTAACGTTCCTCCTGCGTTTGTGGGTGTGTGGGACTCAAGACAACCATCATACATGAACACACCAACATCTTATGATCCATTGGTCCTCTCTCTTTCCTTCGGGTCATAAGTAGGTCATGTGGACAGTATGATGGAGTGTCTTCTTCAGCTTGATCGATACCTAATCACTGCTATTGACCCTGTGGAGCAGGCCTATTTCACAGCGAGGGAGTTCTGTGAATTTATGTGCACGTGTGTGTGCATGTCATAATTCAGAGTCGGATGGATTTTTTTTTTCATTATTTTTAAATTATCATATTTGATTCACACTGATTTGTACACTTGTTGCAAAACTGAATATACGGACAGTTCCTTTATTGCTCTCTAGCTTCATTACAAAGATGTTAATCTGCATTACAATGATAAAACAACGTATGTATCAGCTGCAGTATACGTGGAAATCAGAAAATAACAATTGCTCATGAACTATTTACTTCAGAACTGCACTTAAGTCCAGTATTTTTGTGCGACATGCAAACGTTTGGAAAAATCGTCACGGCTCTGGCAAAGCTTTCACATGTAACAGTTGACGTTGGCTTCTTTATTACTATCGTTGGCATTATAACATTGCAAAACCATGGATATTTTTGTAAAGCAATTTTGCCAAGGACACCTTCTGGAAACATTCTCAACTGCCTGTAACTGTTCTCGTGCATGTCTTCTTCTGGTTGGCAGTGCGACGCGCTCAACAGTGTTTGACTCTACGTGCTAAGTTCGTTTAAATATCCTCCAATATGATTTATTGCATGGAAACCCCGAACACAAACACACCTGCGGCACTCTGTCACTTAATCTGACGCACGGATAATATGTGTTTTTGAATTCCTGTGCGTGTGGATGACAGAGAGGAAACAAGGGGAACACTCATTGAGAGCCAGTGTGTGTGTGTGTGCGTTCACAAATCTGCTTCTTAGCTCCATCAGAGCTGCTGCATCAATATTGCACTGCAGCAACGTGTGACAGTGTGCGTGAGGTTGTGACACTGTGTGCTATTGGAGATAAAAATACCCATTATTTGGGTGGGAATGTGCGCCGGTATGTTCATCGTTTTCCGTGTGTTTGTATATTTGAACAAAAGAGGACGTGTGTGTGAGTGCACGTGCCTGCGTGTGTGTGTGTGTGTGTGCGTGTGTGTGTGTGGGGGGGGCACATGACTCACAGCTCGGTGGCGTCCTTGGGAATGCCCTTGGGCAGGGAATGCAGCCCTCTGTTGCTGCATCGCACCACGCTGTCTGAGCACGTGCAGACATCAGGGCAACCAGACGCAGGAAGACAACCATTATCCTCAGCACCTGAAGAGAGAGAGGAAAGAGAGAGAGAGAGAGAGACACAGGGAAGGATGTAGGGGTAGAAAGAAGTGAAGGATAAAGAGAAATAAAGAAACCGATTAAAAAAATTGGAGCGATATATGACAAAGAGGAGAAGAGAGAGGGGGAAGAGGGTCAAGAGAGAGAGAGTAAAAAGGAGGGAGGGAGAATGAGAGAGACTGTAAGTGTGACACTTGGTTAGATTCTGCCTCAACACTGCAGTCAGCACTTCTAAAGGTGAAGTGTGCAGATTTGGAGGGATTATTGGAAGAAAAAGGAAGAAAATACTCGTAAATATTTTTTCATTAGTGCATAATCACCTGGAAATCTAAATCATTAAAAAGGTTAAAATGAGCCTCTTTATATCTTCATGTTCATCCTATTGCATCTGCAGCAGCCTCGGACAGACACAAATCAACTCCTGCATTTCTTGGCTTTTTCTTCTAACGTATGTGAGCTGCAGCCTCTCTAAACATGCACATGTAGAGAGTTTTTGTCTGTTTTTCACTTTGATATTAGTTTTTTCTTTTGGCTACATTTGTTGCTGAAAGCCTTCGAACAGCAGCTCCACATCTGTGGAGCCATCAGGGACCAGCTGATACCAGCATACTCCAGATTCTTTACACCAGCGAATTCCAAACAATCTCCTGGGACCCAAATCATGTGAGACAAGACAATGACTTTCTATGTTTTTGAGCAATTGCAGGAAAGCAAAATCATTTTCCGGCTGGGAACTGAAATAGTGGCTGCTTGTGCTGGCTGACAATTTCATGTTGTGAGGAGGCAGAGTTTGAGGAACGTATCATGCCTGAGTGACCCTGCAGGCTAGCGTAGGTTTCCCTGAGGGACGGGGTTCTTAAACCTCACCGCTAGATGTCCCTAACTGCCATTAAACGACAGGAGATCATATTTTGTTTTCCTTCGACATCCTGCGTGGGACATCATGATCAGATGATTAAGTGATCAGATGCTGAGAGGATTTAATAATTCGATAAGATGAAAGTAACCTGTAGCTGTACATCTGCCATCGTTCTGTCCAACCAAGACGTGCAAGTTCAAAGGTTTCTTTTATATCTAAAACATCTTTATCGTCAAAAAGCCCAGGGAACCTATAAAGTGAAGGGAGTTAAATGGAACAGATGTCATGTATGAATATTCTATGCAGGTACTGGGTATGCACACAAACACATGGTCGGAACAAAAAACATATGGCCGATTGCAATAATTCTAACACTCATTATGAATTATGAGTCATGAAGGATCAGAGACTAAAGTGTTGTTGTCGGCTTGTAATGTTTTCCATTATAAACCCTGACAGACGCACACACACACACTTATCTGCCTTATCAGTGCATGTATGTGCGTGTGAAGAGAAAAGTAATACTCTCTCTGCATCTGTAATTGCATGTGCATGCACTTGCTCAGTGTGGTGCACATTTAGTTTATGAACTACCCCCCCCCCCCCACCGTCCTTTGGCCATTTTTTTCATTCACTTTGAAGTTTTCTAATTGTGCTAACGTCTAAATGTCAAGTAAATGGACACGTTCAGGCAAGTGTGTAGAGCAGAGTGTGTATCTGTGTGTCATAACTGGGATGTGTGTGTGTGTGTGTGTGTGGTGTAGACACACAGGGAGAACTTTACCTCCGACCCCCAGTGATTTGTGGTTACCTGGAGGCTCGTCCGTGATGTGTGTCTACGCTTTGTGTCTGGGGCCTTTTCACTGCCTCAGCAACAATGGTCC
>CAAKHC010012499.1:0-13934 GCA_901007825.1 Macroramphosus scolopax
CGTTGTGTTGTGCTTTAATTGATAGATTGTGACCCACACAGCTGAATCCTGATCGTCCTTTATTTCTGATCTGCAAGATATATACACAGGTGGATCATCTCCCTCCTCATCCACAGGAAACAGAGAAAGGGATGAGGTGAAGGGGACAGGAAGTATAATAGACTTACGGAAGAAGAAGAAGAAGAAAAATACGAAGAAGAAGAAGAAAAAAAATAATAAAGAGAAGGAGATGATCCCGTACATATATTTGGTGCATAATAAATAAAATAAAAACATCTTTGTGTAATTATAATTAAAAAAAGGAAATGTATAATAAACAAAATAAACACTGTTACACACACACAAACATGCATGCACACGCATGGTGAGGATATGAGACTCAACATGTTGATAATATTAGTTTGAACCTTTAAAAACATCTATTACATATCAACCCTCTTGTAAGAGACAAGGGGAAGGAGTTGGCTGTTCCTGAGTGTCAATGGTTATCTCTTCAAAGCTGATGGCAGACGGACCGGTGAGGTTCGGGTGTGTGTGTGTGTCCTCTGCTCTCATCCTCGGGCGTCACCCTATGACGTAAAAGGAGGCGTGTCCTGTGTGGTTGCAGGGCAGGACGCTGTTCACTGTCTGATCCCCGACAGACACCGGACCGTTACAGTCCGGTTGCAAGAGGAACAGACTCGGTGAGTTCGCTGCAGTTTCTGTCTGTGTACGTCACAAATCGGTTGACGGCAGCTGCGTCCGCGCGTGTGTCATCGAGCTAGCTGCAGTCTGTTTACTTTAGCTGAGTCCCGTTAGGTTAGCAGAGAGCTAGAAGGGACAGCAGTTAACCACCGAGATATTCAACACCCTCAACACTTCCACTAAGGCTTCTATCTTCTTCTGACCGTGTTCCTGCAGGTCGTCTCCATCTCATAATGTCCCTGTCGACCCTCGACACGATGGCCGGATCGTCGACGGGAACCGTGGTGGTCACGGACCCGCTGAACTTCTGGGCTGGAAAACGAGTGAAACCCAGGCAGGAGAAACCCGCAGAGTCTGTGTTTGAGCCTGCAACTGGTGAATACTGCACGATAAAGTTATTTAATGTGTTTAGAATTACTTTTAGTCTACTTGTGAGTGTTGTTATAACTCGACGAACAGCTTATATCTGTTGTGAAACTGCGGATACTAATTCAGAAACACTTGTTGTATCATCCTTGTTTTGCTTTATAAACCTTGAACGGGCTTGTGTCTGCAGGCCGTGTCCTGTGTCACATGGTTCCTTGTGGGGAGGCGGAGGTGGATGAGGCCATAAAGAGCGCCCACGCTGCCTACCTGAAGTGGAGGAAGCTGGCAGGCATGGAGAGAGCTCGGGTGATGCTGGAGGCTGCTCGCATCATCAGGGTGAGACGGTGAAGCTGTTGCACCACATTCAGCAGGAGACACTGGCCAGATTTCACTGTTGTGCAACATAAACTGAAGCCGACTGTTTCAAGCCTGCAGAAAGACACTAGTTATTAATTGATAATACAAACGTGTGCCCCTCCCTCCTCTGCTGACCTACATTTGCACACTACACGCACTTGGTCTCTGTCACATCTTTGATGTAATGCCGGCTAAGATTTCAGCCTGTTACATAATCTTAACGTTGTGAATGTAACATCACTACATTACCACGGGATGTTATATTATAGTTATGTTCTACTAAACGGTCTGATACAGTTTTACATTTACACACTTATTTCTGTCGTTCCAATAAATGCAGGAACGAAGGGAAACGATTGCCAAGCTGGAAGTGATCAACAATGGGAAGTCCATCACTGAAGCCCTGGTGGATATTGATATTGCTTGGCAGTGCATTGAGTACTACGCTGGCATGGCCGGTACACTGGCAGGTGGGTCCTCCAGCACATTAGATTCTCTTGGAAGAGCCTAAACTTCCTCTTTACAATCGGATTCTCTACACTAGGTTGATCTGTTACAGTAATTCCACAGTCACTGACCTTATGTTGTTTCATATTTGGGTTTTGTTTTTGTTCCCGACAGGCCAGCACGTCCAGCTGCCCGGTGGAGCGTTTGCATACACCAGAAGGGAACCTCTCGGTGTGTGTGTTGGAATCGGTGCGTGGAACTACCCCTTCCAGATAGCGTCGTGGAAGTCTGCTCCTGCTCTGGCATGCGGTGAGCTTGTAACACTGTTTATGACACAATCATTACAGTTGCTGCCTGATTGTCTCTTGTGTTTAGTTACCTTCAGTGTGGAACTCCTGTTGCTGTAGGTAATGCCATGGTATTTAAGCCCTCTCCATTCACTCCTGTGACGGCTGTCATACTGGCTGAGATCTACAAAGAGGCGGGGGTACCCGACGGGCTCTTCTGCGTGGTCCAAGGTGGAGCAGAGACGGGCACCTTGCTCTGCAACCACCCAATGGTTGCCAAAGTCTCCTTCACCGGCAGTGTGCCAACAGGCAAAAAGGTACAGTGACAGGAGGGGGACATCACATTTATCAGAGTTGGGTTTAAATTAAATGTCTAGATGTTTCAGGGAGCAAAAGGAGACATTTCAAGAGCTCCTCAGTCTTCAAGTTAACATGTGAGAGTGTGTTAACACTGAGTTGAAGAGGAAAAATAGATTACACTGAGCATAACAGCTGTTTGGAGCCTGCAAGAGGAAACGTGTCAGCACATAGAAACCAGCAACTGGGATGTTCTGACCAACAGGTGCAGACAGAGAGTGTTTGTGTTGTCTGTTCTCCCCAAATAAATATGCCTCGACACTAAAGAACTGAAAAGACTTCGTTAGTTGACAATAATTTCTTCAGTGAAAGTCATTTATGAGTGGTTACAAGCTTTGTTGTCTCACTTCTGTTTGTAGTGTGGAAACATGTTTTTAGAAATACATTTATGAATGAGGCTCGTTGTCACCTGAGCAGAATATTTCTCCCCAAAATCGATTGAGCCTGATAGATACGGGGTGGCCGGGCTGACCTGGACCTCTTCCCTGTGCTGAAACGAACACCTCACACAAACGCACATCTGTCTTTGTACTCGATTAAATCTTTTGTTGTCCATGTGTCCATAGAGACTTTAAATAGCTTGCGGTAGGTATCTTGTGAAAGGGAACATCACGTCTGCTTCTTCCTGGCAGAGCCTCCCATCTCCTCCTGGAGGAGCCCAGATGAGTTCTATAACCCCTCCAATGTCTCCTGTACTCCAGGGCTTCCTACCAGTTGGACGTGCCTGGATCACCTTCAGCAGCAGGTCTCGGGGAGGCTTCTCAGTCCACATCAAAGGAGCCGCAGCTCTCCTCTGACTTCGATCAGGATGTCTGAGCTTCACACCCTAGTCCTTTTCGCTTATAAGGTGTGTCTTTGCTTTCAGGTCATGGAAATGGCTGCAAAGGCGGTGAAGCAGGTGACTCTGGAGCTTGGAGGGAAATCTCCCCTCATTATCTTCAAAGACTGTGAGATGGAGAATGCAGTGAGGGGAGCGCTCATGGCAAACTTCCTCACACAGGGACAGGTGAGCCTATATTTATAGTACTCTCCTCAGTACTTGGTCTGAAGCTCATTCTTTGTCAGGCTCGACAGGTTAAAGTTCTCTCTCCTTTTTGCAGGTTTGCTGCAATGGAACCAGAGTGTTTGTTCAAAGAGAGATCATGCCACAGTTCCTGGCAGAGGTGGTGAAGAGGACCAAGGCCATCCCTATTGGGGACCCCCTGCTGGAGGCAACACGGATGGGAGCGCTGATCACCAAGTCACAGCTGGAGAAAGTTCTTGGATTTGTAAATCAGGCCAAGAAGGAGGTGTGTTAACCCTTACAACATGTGGTCGGACACGTCAAGTAAGCACGTACATGTTGCTGCAACATGTAAACGAAATGTGTCGGGCATGGCAGCCCTTGCAGCTAACATTAACTCCTTATTTCAGTCATTAAGATCTTTAATGATATGTCTCTTTCAGGGAGCCACAGTGCTCTGTGGAGGAGAACCTTTTGTACCCAGTGATCCCAAACTGAAAGGAGGCTACTTCATGTCACCTTGTGTACTTGGTATGACCGTTTGTATTTTCTCTGTATTTATTTTTTTATAGCCCTCCCTTTATCTTCTCCAACGACTGCTGTTATTGATTCACATATCTCTTATTATGTCCTGTTATGCACCGTGAGTCACACCCGATGTTTTCTCCTCTGGCACAGATGGCTGCAGGGATGATATGACTTGTGTGAAGGAGGAGATCTTTGGCCCGGTCATGTCTGTGTTGCCTTTCGACACGGAGGAAGAAGTTCTCCAGAGGGCCAACAATACCACGTTTGGACTAGCGTCTGGAGTCTTCACCAGGTCAGTGGAACATGCACGCACGCACGCGCACACACAGACACACACACACACACACACACAGACACACACACACACACACACACAGACACACACACACACACTGTCATTGCTCAGCATGGTTTGCACTTGATGATAAGCAGGTTATTGCAGGTCTGTTGGCTGCGGTTGAGGGTTTATCTAAGTAACCAATAAACTGTGGACAAGTGGAATTCATTGCACAATAAAGGACTCTGGCAGGACGGCAGATTAGGAAGCAGTTTTACTGCGTGATCGAGATGCATTTCCAATGCTATTTATTTTCTGTCTGCAGGGACATTTCACGAGCTCACCGCGTGGCTGAGAACCTGGAGGCAGGAACCTGCTTCATCAACAACTACAACATCAGCCCTGTGGAGGTGCCGTTTGGAGGATACAAGATGTCAGGTAGGATGTTGTGAAGTGGCCAGAACTATGACACGTTCTTGCAGTAGATGTCGTACATTATCCCTTGTGAATGTTAGTAGGGTGATTTACAAAATAAATCCCTTGCCCGCTCACGTGATGTCGACTGTGCTTCATCAGGCTTTGGCAGAGAGAACGGACAGGTGACAATCGAGTACTACTCCCAGCTGAAGACTGTGGTGGTGGAAATGGGTGATGTGGAGAGCCTCTTCTGAAACTACTCAACAAGTTTACAATGCTGTGACCAGAAGGCCAGGCCGGTTGTGATCTCCCATGATTGTGCCAAACACTAGCTAGTACATGTTGTAACATTGCACTGCAACATTACATTAGACCCGCAGAGAATATGTGAAGATGAACATGTGCAAACTGGAAAAATGGACCATAATAGCCCTTTACCTCTGTTATCTAGTGTGTAACTAAATCACTATGAGCCCTGATATAAAACTGCTTTTGAAACCTAAACACTGTGATGATGTGAATACAGATGCAAAACCAGCTGCCTTAAGATGAAACCGAGTTCTCAATCAGCTTCAGAAGAAATAAAGTTTGAGTTGTTCTAAACAGTTGGTGTCAAACTCTGTACTGCATGCTTCACTGAAATGCTGTTTGACATCTAGTACTTTTATTTTGGACTAAATACATTCCTGTTAAGATTCAAATTCTGTTTCTGGTTACTTGTTGCATCTAAATAATGAACAGAGCACATTAGATCATTGTTGCCCCTTCTTTGTTGACATCACGACAGGAAGCAGACATGGATGCACACGTTATATACGGAGGGATTATATAGCTCAAGATGCACGTTGACTTCAGTCAGCTATTCAGTATGGGGCCATTATTGCTTCATAGCAGACCTTGTGTTTTACGTTGTATTGTTGGTGTCTGCTCTGATTTTTACTCACTATAATCAGTCTGCATTCACTCAAGCCAAAACTACTTTCTTTCACATTCTTGCACATATCCTAATCACAAATGTTGGCATACCAATTTTAAACATCTGAAATTCACATCACTGTTGATGAACATGTCTCATTGTGGAGGTTTCACATCAAATATGCCCTCAGGAAAGATCCTGGGGCGGATTCCAAAATGTTGCTTATGCATTTGGCGAAACAAAGACCTTTATTTTGACAGGGGGGAACCGGAAGTGTTTCTATCGCTTGAGTGACCTTTTCATCGTCAGCTTGTATAGCAACAATGCAGGTAATGTTACTTTAACGTCAATGTATTTTAAAGTACATGTTTTATTTAATATGCTATTAATATTAAAGGGTGTTTGAGTTATTGTTGTGCCCGGTAACGTTACTTCTGGTTTGCATTTCTGTACAGCAGCAACAACAAAGTTAGTGTGCTAATTGCTAATGCTAATGTTAACATCCTTCTACACAGTGGGGCTAAACTGGTCAGCTGTAGTAGTACTGGGTACGGGGTGCGGGGGAAAGTCGTACCCAGTGGATGTATCATTCGGGTTTGAGATGAGTTTTTATTCTCTTCCTTCAGCATCGAGAGGAGAAGCAGTTGGAGGCGTCGGTGGAGTCGCTCGCCTCTCGGGTTGCGCACGTCAAGAACGCGCTTCTCAGCTTCATCTATAAGTTGGAAAATGAATACGAGCGACTCACATGGTCAGTAAACATTTGTGTTGCTTGTTAGAGGCATCGGATCATTCACTGCTTTCAAATAATGCTACTTTCTGTGTTTCTGGGTCCTCGAACTGGACCATATCTCAGTCACAGTCAGTCTGATCAGTCCCTGTTATTAAGGCTGATTTGGGATAATAAAAAAAAAAAATCTGCCTCCAAGACGTGAAGAAGTTGTGCAGATTTAATTGTAAATTGTGTTTGAACTGTGTCGCTATGATTTCGTGTTTTCGGGGCCTTCATGCACATGTGATGAGTTGCTTGTATTTTGTAATCCAGGCTTTGTTTATTGGATGATTTCCTTTAAACTGCTAATGTGATCCACTTAATGGCAGCCCCCAAAATGAGTTTGTATCAGCTAGATTTTAGTCCTTTTTCTGTCACTCAGGCCCTCTGTGTTGGACAACTTCGCTCTTCTGTCTGGTCAGCTGAACACCATCAATAAACTACTGAAGAATGAGAAGACGCCATCCTTCCGCCACCAGGTCATAATACCGCTGCTTCTGTCTCAAGACCGGGACGATGACTTAGCCGTGGGTATCTTTCACGTTCAAGCAGTTTCTTCTTCTTAGAGAGCTGCCCATGCACCACCTCTCTTTGTGCTCCATCAGAAACTCACAGAGCAGCGTGTCCCAGTGTTCAGCCACGAGATCGTGCCAGACTACCTGCGGACCAAACCTGACCCCGAGGTGGAGGAGCAGGAGAAGCAGCTGAGTGCTGAAGCTGCACGTATTGGTCCAGAGGTGGCGCAGGTATGTTAGTCCTCATGCAGGATCATCAGATCAGTGCCGTCCAGCTCCCGATAGAACAATCAACATTACCATGTGATATTCTTCTCAACAGAAACAGATCCAGACGTTGAATAAGTTGTGCTCTAGCCTGCTGGAGAAGCTGAACAATCCTCGTGACGACAGAGACGCTGAGAGCGCCGGTACGCTGCGTCTTCACCGTCCTCTTCCTCTGTCTGAAGCCTCCGTTCAGTTAGGAACTTCTTGCTGCTTCAGTTGGAAGATTGTGTGAATGATGTTCTTTTCTTTTGCTTTCCAGCCTTACGACAGAATAAACCGTCTTTCAACCCCGCCGACACCAACGCACTAGTCGGAGCGGTTGCCTTCGGAAAGGGGCTCTCTAAATGTCGGCCCCCGGGGCCGGTGGCCTCCGGACACCCGGGACAGGGGCCCATGATGGGCGGCGGCCCCACCTTACAGCAGGTCACCATTGGTGGCGGCTCTGGCCAGCAGGGAGGTATGGGAGGACCTGTGTCCTCACAGCAGCAGGGACAGCCAGGTAGGAGGCCTGGAGAGATGGGTCAGTAGTTCAACTCACAACACTCACAAACATCCAACACAACGTCAAAACTATTTCAACTGCATAACTTTATTAGTTATATTAACTGTCACCTTTTACCAAACACACAATGGAATCATCAACTAACTCGTGGAGGTTAATAAACTACATATCAACAATCTTTGTAGATGCAGTAAATTACTTCTTAACTCTTGCAAGTACATCTTTAATGTTATTACCTTTGTAGAATCAATTCATTGATCACTGCACAGAGAGCTGAGGTCACGTAGAGCGTGATATGTAGAATGTGAATGTTTCTTTCTGACTTGATCTCTGACTCGTTTGCTATCTGACAGCATATATCTGACTGACAGCATTTTACAGAAGACTATTAGTCTTCATTTGTTCCATGAAGTCTTTTACTTTAAGAAATTACATTTCTGTGTTTGATGTAAACTGTTGTTGACCTGAGAAGCTGATTATTGAGGTTGTTTCTGCAAATGTTCTGTGTTTATTCTGTTTGTAGGTTTGGAGCCGCGTTTATCCACCTTAACTGATTTTATATAACTTTTTTTTTTCAGGAAAA
This sequence comes from Macroramphosus scolopax, assembly GCA_901007825.1. Classification (NCBI taxonomy): domain Eukaryota; kingdom Metazoa; phylum Chordata; class Actinopteri; order Syngnathiformes; family Centriscidae; genus Macroramphosus; species Macroramphosus scolopax. The sequence continues at coordinate 8,276 of CAAKHC010012499.1, forward strand.
ATGCCGAGCAGCATCAAGACCAACATCAAGTCTGCGTCTGGTTCGATGCACCCGTACAACCGATGAGCTGCTTCATTTCTTCACTTCTTCATCCAGCGTTTGTTCTATCTGAAAGACTTTTCCAGAACATACACATCAACTGTTTCTCTTACCTACAGACTTGTCAGAAGTGCTGCTGTCACGTCTCTGTGTTCCACGGACTGCTTCACGACTAAAATATTTGTATTTTTCGTCCCTTTTTCACCACACCTGAGCCTCCTTGTTTGAGCCACTAGATGGCAGTATGTTCATGTGATAAACAGTTTGACTCTGCTGACATTTGTTTTAATAAAACATGTGTTGAAATCACTGTCTGGTTCAGTAATGAAAACCTTTGAACCTCAAGTGATGTGCTGCTCGTCTTTATGGTGAACATGCTAATGGTTTGACTGGTTTGCGATCGATGCCAGTTGTCCTGTGGCGTCCTCGCAGCTCTGCACCGTCAGACTTGTAGCCTTGTTGCACAGAAACATCAGTGTGTTTGAGACAGTAGAGGCGAGACCGTAACCATTAAAAGACCATCCCATCATTTCAGACGTGCTTCATCATTTGATGTCTGTTCAGTCTTTCTGCTGTTTTCTTCTTCTGCTTCTCTTTGCCCGTTTTTCTGCAGTGCCAAAGGTGAGAATAATGAGGGTGGACGTCGTTCTGTGTGGCCTGATAATGTCAAAGTGTTTAAGGGGGGAAATGAGGAAGTATCGGTGCTGACGTGTGAGGGGGGCCTCTCTCCACGCCGGGTCTCTCTGTCCACTCCAATCCCTGTCCTGCTGCAGAGCAAAGTGACTGTGCTGCTGTCACAGCATGCAGGCCCATGGCTGACCTACATACACCCTCTGTCCCCAAACAGGCAGACGTCGCGCTGTGTCAGCCGCCGAGCTCCGGCGCTCTGCTGAGACAGCTCAAAGCTGCACAAGGTCACACTTGCATCCACAGATGAAGTCTAAATTATAAACAAAGACCTAACAGGCAACAAGCTGCAAACGGAGGATGAACTGTGTTTTCTGACAAACTACGTGAAGGACGATGAATATTTTACTCCCGTCAGACTAAAGTTTACATCAGCAGAGCATTTTCATAAATAAGAGTGGATCTCCAGTAGAATTATAAACTTCTAGCTTTAGTGTTTCCATCTGTGCAGTCAGACGTTGGTTTGCATTCACGTTATTACACCTTAAAAACAACCTGCAGAGAGTCGGAGAGGCTGAGCTTTGTTTATTGTTCCTGCTGCTTCTTGTTTTGATGTGTTTGTGTTTGCACGTGAACATGAGAACACAAACTGATGCTCACTTTGTCTCTGCAGGTTCACAGCCTGTTAGATTGAAACGGAAACAACTTTAAAGAAAAACTTAAGTTATAACAGAAATGTGAGATGTGATTGATTTGCAGTAAATAAAAACTCTGGTGTTTTTTATTCTATTGATCCCAAATATTCACATCACAACTCCACATTTGATTTGCGGCCTGCAAATGACACGATGAGTTTAGTCCTTTTACTTGAATAATCTTCTGCAATGTGACGCAGTCATGATGACAGTCCATGTACGTTATCTCCATGACAACCGATCCAACTCCCTCTGATTGGAAAGACACGACATGTAAACGTCAACCAGCCAGTGAACGTTGTGATTAGATTTATTATATCATGAACAGGATTTTAATTCATTTCACATGAATTGTTTCGTTACTCATTAATGATCCTTTTTTTAATAACAATTAGTAAATTATTATTTACTAATAATAGTTAGTAAATTATTATTTTTAATAATAGTACATTATTTTTTACTAATATTTAGTAATAACTGATTATTAGTAAATAAAATTCCCTCAAGTAATTTGTGAGTCTTAAACAAGAGAACAGCTCGTGTTGTTTCTTGTCTGAATATAAAACCTATTAAATAAAACAAACGTTCTTTAATACCTATAATAGATTAAGAGAGAATAGTTTTTAGTTGAAATTAAATTAAAAGACAGAAATGACCTGCTGTCCTCACTGTCTCAACTTCACTTCATGAAGTTACACATGCCAATTTATTAGGTACACCCAGATCAAACTGATGCAGTGGGATAAAACAGCCTGCAATAAATCCTCACTCATAAGAATCATTTTGTTCAGCTTTCATTGAATCTGACATTTACTTGAATGTAGAATCTAAAGGCCGCGATGAGAGCAGCTGTGGAACTGATCTGGGCCTTAATTCATCTGGACACATCTGGACTACACTGGTTCTATAGACGGACACAATGAACCGGCTTCATTAGTGCGCGTCTCCTTTAGTGTTCCCCAACATGAAACGTTACAACTAATTCATGCTTCCCCCAAAAAGAAAATACATAAACAGATAAAACAGATTCTCCACGTTACTCAGCCATCAGAAGTGTTTCCTCTGAAGCCTCCTCGTCTCCTCCCGGCTTCAGGCGCTCTAACTCGCCTACATCCTGATCTCAACTACCCACCTGTAAATATATGAGAGTTCTTCTTGCACGATTGTCAGGCCGTCGCAGTGACATGCACAGACTGATTTATAGAACCTGTTATAGAGCCTCTGTGTTGGTTCCTGATACAGGAGACGTCTCCAGGATGCCATTGAGCTTTGATTACACACACACAGTCTCACAAAGTGAAAACAATACGAGTCACACGCTGCTGCAGCTGGTAATAATCAACAGAAAGTCTCTATCTGTTCCACATGCCGGCGACGGGGCCTGGAACATGAACCCCCCCGCTCCTGCTCCCTGAAGTCACACAGACCGAGAGGGGTCAGCAGTGTTTCACTGTCGAGAGGCAGAGACCCGCCGTGCATCTGGAAACACCCTCAAAGCCGTTTTAATTTGACTATTAATTTGAATATTAATCTGAATTAAGAAATCTGGGTTGAGTGTGTGTGTGAAACAGGACGAGACGGAGGGAGTAGTCACATCCAGTGCGTTCAGACGGATTCCGAGCCGCGCTGTACATAGTGGATAATAGGAAAACTCAATATGACAGCTGCCTCCTAAATTACAATATACAGTACACAGAGCAGGGGCAACGTTTTACCAGATATAAATCCAGCGTGACAGCATAATCAGCATCGCTTCACGCTGAGGCAACACACTGCGGTGACAAACTATGTCAAATGGACTTTATGTCCAGATAATGCCGAGAAAACAGTTCAAAAGGAGGAAAACTCAAAATAAATTAGCTCACAGTTGCATGAGAATCGATACAAACGATCCCACTTTGTTTTCGGATGTGAGTGCCATAATTATTGCAACAGCTCTGCATCCGGATGTCCTCCATCACCAGGGCACGTGTTTTTTTTGATTTATGTTTTGAAGAGATAACTTTAATAAGAGCATCTCCTGGCACCGTTTGAAGGGTTTTCTCTCTCCTATAATTGAACAACATGATAAGGTTCCTATCTTGCTCATTATGGAAGCTTTAGGCAAATATAAAGAAACACTTTATAGTCTTAAACTCCCACACCCCAAATGTTCAAACATGAGCTGCATATTCTAATTCAAATGTTCCACGGTTGAAATAACTTGAAAGACTGCGATGACGCACACTGATCTGTGAAATCTTTCCCAAATGTCTTCTTTATGAAAGTTTGGATCAGAGGAATTCATTAAAGATCTGTGGGTGGTAGAAGCAATACGAGACGCAGCTTTCCAGTGGCAAGTCTCTGCCAAACTGAACCGTTTCCAAATCTGAAATCTCCACCGCTGACTGGAACACACCCACAGCCGCTAATTACCTGACCCTATTCCCGCTGAAGCTCCGTTTTGTTTTGGAGTTCTGTTGCGAGCGCCGTGATTCATGTGGGACCGATCAGTGCAGGAGAAGACTTGTTCCATCTTATTAAAGCAGAAGGGTTCCTTGAGACAAAGCCGTGCCCTCAGACCTTCCACTGTCTGCTTGACTAGCCCTTCCCTGAGGCACGTGTGTGTGTGTGTGTGTGTGTGTGTGTGTGTGTGTGTGTGCGTACGTGCGTGTATGTGTGTGTGTGTGTGTCTGTGTCATGCTGCCAGGCATCGCTGTTACTGATGCACATTATGCATTGTGAATCAGGCCAGCCTGTTCATGAGCCTCATTATTGTCATTGATATAATGTGAGCCCTGAGCTGCTGCGCTGAGGTCTGGTGGAGGTGATATGACCGTGGGACGGCCCAAACGCTGGAAGATGCTGCAACATGCCAACAGCTGAGGGGAACTGAAGAGTCGGGTGATAATTCTTCATCACTAGAACCCCTTTCACAGCTGCATGCATTGTTTATATGAAAATAGCAGCTTTAAGAATACAAACTCCAAATATAATCTGATCTATTTGTATGTGACTTTAACATAAAACATGTTTTCAATTAACCTTAATCCTCCCGACTGGAGGCCCTGCAGGCCCCGCAGGCCCCTGCAGGCCCCTGCAGGCCCCGCAGGCCCCTGCAGGCCCCTGCAGGCCCCAGAGGCCCCGCAGGCCCCTGCAGGCCCCAGAGGCCCCGCAGGCCCCAGAGGCCCCGCAGGCCCCTGCAGGCCCCAGAGGCCCCGCAGGCCCCTGCAGGCCCCTGCAGGCCCCCACAGGCCCCCGCAGGCCCCCACAGGCCCCCGCAGGCCCCAGAGGTCAAATGTTGGCAGGTACCTCTGTTGTTCTAATTCTCCATGATGTTGTTCATCAGTTCTGTTCCTAATGACTTCATGTCATTGTTTTCTGTTTCTGTTTAAAACAGAAATATTGAGTTCATGTTTGCCCTGGTTGCTTATTTAAAGTATAAAGACTCCTCGTGTGCTTCAAGGTAACATGAGTTCACATTATGTTCCTTTATGAAAGAGAAGAACGTAAAATAGTGTCATGCATGTGATCGACATGCAGCCAGAGCAGGATCAGATGAGGGTGTGAGGGTGTGTGTGTGTGTGTGTGTGTGTGTGTGGGGGGGGGGGGTCATGATCAGGAGTCAAAGGTTAGTAAATACGTTTTTAGGACTAACAAGGATTTTTTTAGGATTGAGAATAATCAGATTTTTAGATAATAAAGTTACAACAAGGAAATGTGTTTTCATTTTGTTATGGCGGCTGTTTCCTACAGTAGTTTATTCTGGGGGCCCCCAGTGGCCCCCAGTGGCCCCCTGACACCCTGAATCTGATGGCAAGATGATATTTCCTCACAGTGAACTCGGGAGCCTGAAGGTCTGATGTCTGATGAACACACACTCTGTTACCTTTGGACATACTGTCATTATGATATATGGATGAATGGGCAGTGTGGTCAGGATTTAATTAACTATAAATATCATTTAAATTAATTTAGTTTAATTAACTGAGGCTTTCAATAACAATTCCATCAATCAAAGAAACGTTTTTGTAACCTTCACTTACCAACCACCAACGTCCAAGACACGTCAGGTATTAAATTCTGGTGCGGAATAACAAATAGTCTGTTTTGGTGTTTGTAAATAAAGTTTGATGTTAGTCAGTAGAAAAACATCATGAGCTTTAAGATTCAATATGTGAACGCAAACTCCTTTTCAGGTCGTCAACGTCCCAATATTCTCCACGACGTCAGCGTCCCCCAGGGGGGTGGCCCCGTCATACAGGCCCCTCATACGGGCACCGTCATACAGGCCCCTCATACGGGCCCCGTCGTCATAC